>OX451736.1:1511786780-1512043001 GCA_948472305.1 Vicia faba | reverse complement strand
GGAATGTGCACAATCAAGTCAAAGACATTGCAATCGAACTGTCAGACATTCAAGATATAACTCAAAAGGATGGTGTAATTGAATTTTTGCTCAGAGAAGAAAGGAATGCTCAAGTAGAGTTAGAGAAGGCTCTTGATATTGAAAAGATGTTTCGGCAAGAGAAATCTATAGTAACTTGGCATCTTGAAGAAGATAGAAATACCTCTTTTTTCATAGTATGGCTGTGATTAAAAGCTCTAGAAATTGATCACTCTACTGAAGGATGGGGAAATTATAACCATTGAGCCTATGAACATTTCCAATCATGCAGTTCTTGTTTCTCCAATCATGCAGTATTTTGTGGCTACCACCCCTAATATTGTTTTCAACTACACAGATTGTTCCTGACACTGATGAGCCTGATGTTGGTAAACACCCTGGACAAAGTTTTTTCTAAAAATTATTGGGATTCCTTAGCCAATGTTGAAAAGGTCCCTGACCGTGGTGCTTTTTCCTCTTGTTGTATCCAATCTTAAAAAAAAACAAAAGCCAACTCCATGAATTCTAACCAGAAATACGGTACTAGGTCCCCAAACAGGCCTTAAATCTCATTTCTTATGAAGAGCACTTTTTGGAGCATCCGGGTATTAAAAGGTATTTTAGTATTTTTAATTATTTTAGATAACTTAGTTATTAAGTGTATTCTATTAGGGTCTATGTGGAATTCCTTTTTGTGTATAAATAGACGGGTTGTAAATGTCATAAATACAACAACAACATTTATTCCTCTTGTAGCTTTTACAACCTTCATTCTCTTTGCTCTCTTAAATATATTCCTTTTGTTCATCACCTTGTACACCGACAAATTGGTATCTATAGCTCTGGTTCTGATTCATGGGAAATACGAGTGGAACTGTGAGGCGTTGTATGATTGATTTTAGTTCTTGAATTCGTGTTGAATCTTGAACAAAATCTGAACAGAATCATATTTTCTGATTCTGTGGGATTGGGAAACACTGTGTTTGTGAGATCTGAGTGTTTTATACAAGATTGAAGATGAACGGAAACAATAATCTGAGTACCTGTTTATCGTGGTTTTTGGGTAAACAACTGATGATCCTCCAAAAAGGAAAGTCCTTCTGGTTACTCGCGGGATCGATCAGATTGATCCTATAACATATGCTAACTTTTATACTGGATTGATGTAAAATAAGAAAAGAAATCCAGGAAGAACGCACGTTCGACCAAAGACAGGATACTTGTGATTTTGGAAAGTAAGAAAGTTAATAGAAATGTAGAAACGCGGGTAAAGATGCAGGAAAAGTAACTTAGCAAAATAAGATTAAAGCAATGTAAAGAGATTTTATTAATTAAAAGCGGTGTTTCCAACGTACATTTCTCAGTTTATCCTTTCTCACACAGCGGATACTTGGACAATATTTGAGTAACTAGCACAATAGGTTAAACACCCCAAAAAACTACACAGATTTCCTAATTTATACTAAAAATTATGTAACCGTCGATGAGTGGTTCTGCGCTAAGATGAGGACAAGTGTCATCTGCATGTCCCTCAACCTCTAGCTTCCAGCCATGTTGCTTTTCTTTGGCTACTGGCGAAACCGTCTTTTCCTCCAATAATTCAAATTCAAATATCCCTCGCTTTTGGTGTCGACGCAAGGATATTCTCTTCTAGTCGAAGGTCATAAGACCTTCTCAGTCGAAATCTTGATAGTGAGTCCTGGTCGAAGACTAAAATATAACTTAAATATTTTCTCTAAGTTATTTCACACGTCGAAACATTCTTCAGCTTGGTTTTATTTATTCCAGTTTTGGTCTAAAAGACCAAATATAGTAGGTGTCGAATTCAGGAGCCAACAAATTGCCCCCCAAGAATGTCTATTTTGACGCCAAAAGAAATAGCCATTCTTTGATCTTTCCGTTCGACACCTATCTCTCTTGCTGTCCACAAAGGCCTGATGTGTGCTTTTCGTCTTCCAACAGTTGCCGCTTTTGAAAACCCTTCATTACTCTTTTTCCAAGACGTCTTTTCCAACTGTCGTTACCACGCTGCCATGATGACCATATTCCTATAACCTAGGCAAGCATGTCAAAACATTTCCCATCGTCTGCACGGTAACCGCTTCAAGGTCCGCCACGTGCCCCACTATCTTCATAGCATTAAATGGCTTTGACGAGACATATTCCTTTATGAAGACTAAAAATACTCTTGAGCCTCTTCATTTGGAACTTTCATAACTCTAAGTATTTCCAAGTCTTCTGCTTAAAACACCTTGCATTGTCAATTTCGCTTCTTTCAAATCTGCAAAAATGGCTTTCCTTTCTAATGCACCAAACAACCACAAACCTAAAAATGCTGCTGATATCCCAAGCCAACCAGAGATCTTTCCTACCAACCTTTCTCCTGCTTCGACTGATGGGCTACGGTTCATTTATGAACCCATAACTAGAGAAAGGCGAGAAGCATATGATTCTCAGCTTCTCATTCCCATTAGATACTCTGAAGACATATACACTATGTCTGGTCCTCTATCCAACTGCATCGATAATCCTATGAAGAACTGTGCCTTCTTCCCTACTCATCCAAGACTTAAACCTATAGGCTGCGTGAAGAAGCCTAGGGACGATCCTGAGGACGCAACTCCGGCCAACCAGCAACACACTCAGACCACGGGGGACATTAACCTTCAATTTATGAACAAAGGGACCAGAATCTTTCGATCATGCCCTAATCTCTCATCAGAGTATTCAGATTGGTTAAATAAGGTGGAGAAGGTGCGAACCTCTGTCTGGAAAGACATGGGGATTTACGATTTGGTGATGCTGTCAAAGATAGGATTGTCTTATTGTCCTCTGATATTAGTATCTTCGCTATATTTCTGGGATAGTGCATACTTCACCTTTCATCTTCCTTGTGGTATGGTAACCCCAACCCTCTTCGATATAGCAACAATCACTGGTCTTCGACCGATCGGCAATTATTTCAACCCAGAGGACCTATCTGAGGATGATATTGGGTTTTCAGCTACAAAACCTACATACACCACCTTCATCAACCACTTCAATGATAAATCCTCCAGTATTGTGTCGGAGGTGGAACATATAGCTTTCCTGGCTATGTGGTTATCCCGTTTTGTCTTCTGCACCAAGTCGCTTCAGGTGACGAAGAAAATGCTCACGCTCGCAACACAGCTTCATCATGGCTACCCCCTTTGCCTGGCCGAATTGATTTTGGCCAATCTATATGAGTCCATCAGCAATGGTGTGACTCAATTCAAGGTTATAGGGGATAGGGCAAGCTTGCTGCTTTCTGGCCCTTTTTGGCTTCTTCAACTTTGGCTCAATGCCACCTTCGAATCTTTTCTTCCCCAGAAGAATAAGATCAATGAAGTGGCCCCAGAAATCCTGAACAGGAGGGTCGAAGGTACCAAAATTGCTTTGCTGACCCCTACTAATGAAGGCCAACAGTTTCAAAAGGACTTCACAAGCTTCGTGATGATATTTGCGGAGCGCAAACGTTTTTTTCCGACCATGGCTCCTTTTGCCAGTCGAAAAGTCGGCCCAGAATGGTTTACTAGACCATTTCCTTCGACTGAGGAGGAACACTTGGACGATGAATATGTGGGCATGTGGGAGTCGTTTCTTTGACCTATAATCATGCCATTGAGATTCAAGAGCTCAAAGAATCAATTAAGCTTGATTACTTATCAACCAAATCTTGTCTCTCGACAATTTGGCATTGTTCAGTCTCTCCCCTTACCCATTTATCCTCGAGAGAAACTGTTGTTATTTTACAACGCAGACTACTCAAAAGATGCCGCTACCAAGCACATTGGTAGGTACGCTGGTCGAACCGTACTAACCATGTTCGACTTTAATCTCAATTTTTTGTGTTCTGGCAATTTTGAAGGATGGTGGAGGCAGTATTATGATGAGGAGTTCTTCGATGAGAAGGACTTCGCCCACCACCTTCATGAGGCGTTTAAACTGGTCCTCGACAAGATCAAGAAAGGTATCACTTCTTTTCTTTTCTCTTTGCCTCAGATTTAGTCATTCGACGCTTGACTAATCTTCGTTTTTTTTGTATAGCTGTCAAGAGGACCACTTCGAAGAAGGCTGCTGAAAGCATAAAAGGGGGAGACCCTTCTGTTAACCATTCTCCCAAGGTATTTACTTTCTTCTATACCCTTATTCTTTACGATCATCTGATATGGATACTTATTTCTTCAACTTATCTTTCTGGGTATTCAGAAAACTACCCCTAAAAAACGGAAGGTCCGGGAGATCGAAATCTCTAGTGACGAAGAAGAGGAGTCTCCTCCTGTTCCTCTGAAGAGACAAAGGTTAAAGAAACCAGTTCCTGCCGTTGAGCCTCATCCCATAATTAGAATTAAGACTACAGCTACGAGGCCTCCTCCTATAGTTATCAAAGATCCTACTGAGCAGGAAGTAGCTGCCAGGCTAAACAATCCTAGCGAGAGCGACAATTCTAGCCCTGGTGCTGAAGTTCCAATTCAGGTATTTGCTTTGACATACAATCACTTGCTTCTTGAATTAACCTTTTTCTTTATGAGAACTCTAAAAGAAACAAACTTCTTTTAATCTTCAGGATACTGCTGGCACCTCCAACCAAGTCCCTACTCATGTCGAAGGTTCTGCCACTCTATTAAATAGTGAGGGAGAGCCTACTTATAGGCCTTATTCAGCAAAAGGCTCCTTCATTAGTTCAGCTGATGAAGTGAATCAAACTTTTGAACTTTAGATTGAAACCATAGAGGAAGTCAATGAAGAAGGCCCTATAGGGGATCATGAAGAAAATAGGGCTTCGTTGGTTGACGTACAGGAAACCGAAGAGGAGGAGACCCTCAATGCTGAAACTGTGATAGAGATGGAAAGTGTACTGGAGGTGGAGAATCAAGAGGAAAGGATTCCAGAAACTGATGGTAGAGAAGGCTCTGCTAAAGGGACCCAAAATCTTACAAACACTGAAGCAATTCCAGTACAGGTAGCCAACATGGTTGCTGCTGTCAATGAAGGTGTCCCTTCGACAGGGTCTAGAACCAAAGAGGATTTGGCCTTGCTGAAACAGCAAAATCCTTTAGGCTATTTGACTTCCATTCTAGAAGGGCGATAGAGTTCCTCTGACCACAGTGTCTCGACTACGTCTGGAAAGTCTACTTAGACCTCTCCTCTCGATGAGACACTTCAGAAGGTCAAGGCACAAGTCTTCAAAAGAGATTTAATGCTAAATCTAGAGGGAGAACCCACTGCTTCTTCTTTTCTGAAGACTACTCTGAGGGTTATCGATCTCCTCATTGCTTCTCCATATGTGGCCAGCGTCATCTTGGATTTAATCTCCATTATTGACCATGTGTCAGCGGACTATAACCGTCAAAGGACTCTTAATCGTGAAATTGAAGAGGCCAACGATCATGTGGTTGCTGCCTGGCACGCTGCTACCGAGTCAGCCTCTAAAGTAAAAGAGTTGTCGAAGGCCCAAGAGGCTGAAGAGATAGATCGAGACACTGCTCAAATGAGGGCGCAAATTAAAGAGTTAGAAGCTAAAATCGCTGCCAATGATAAAAAGAAAGGAGAACTCCTCGCCGTGAACACTGAGTCGGAAAGCCAAGAGGAGCTGGATGAAGGGTTAAGACACGCTGATTGGGCCCAATCACTCGATGTGAAGCTTGAAACCCTTCATCAGTCGAAGGCTCTATGTGATCGGCACCTGGAATTACAAAAGAATTAAATACCTTCAGATCAAGGCTAATCTCCCTTTTTGAATCCTGTTTCTTTTATCTGCATAATCACTCTTTGTAATGACTTCAAAGCCATTTTGGCTATTTTTTAATGAAATTTAAATTTCCATTTTGGCATTTTCTTTATTCGACTGTGACTATACATTAGTTATTTTGACCTCTTGAAGCATATGTATATATTTTTTCAAGTATTTACCATTCACTCTCAGAAGTCACTGATCTTCATTTAGTTCCTCAATCTCATAGGCTCCACCAGAAAAGGTCTGGATAATCCTGAAAGGTCCTTCCCATTTAGGGGACCATTTCCCCAAATTTCTATCTCTTCGATCCATTGGAAGAATTACCTTCCAAACTAGATCCTCAGGCAGAAATGTCTTAGGTTTTACTTTTCGATTATAGGATTTCTCAACCCGTTTCTTCTGCAGTCTCAAAAGATCCAAAGCTTTCAACCTTTCTTCCTCCAGGTCAACTAGTTCGTCTAACATCATATTCCAATAGACCTCAGAAGGGATATCCTGATGTTTCTGAATCCTTGATGACTGTAGGCAGATTTCCACTGGCAACACCGCATCATGACCATAGGTTAGGCGAAATGGTGTTGTTCCCGTGGCCTCTTTAGGACAAGTTCGACAAGCCCATAAAACCTGATCTAGCGTCTTGTGTCAGTTTCTAGGTTTCTTTCCCACATGTTTCTTTATTAAACTGATCATTACTTTGTTTGCTGCTTCGACTTGGCCATTAGCTTGCGCATAGTAAGGTGTAGACATTAACAATCTAAACCCCATTTCTATAGCAAAGTCTTGCATCTTTCGACCAGTAAAGACTGATACTTGATCTGTTGTTATTGTTTCAGGGATTCCAAATCTATATATAATGTACTTTTGAATAAATTCAATGACACTTTCTTGGTCTACATTGACTAAAGGGATTGTCTCAATCCACTTCGTAAAATAATCAATGCCCACCAATATGTATTTCTGGCTTTTAGAATACGCTGGTCGAATTTCTCCAATAATATCTAAAGCTCATCCTCTAAAAGGCCAAGGTTTCACAATCGAGTGAAGTTCGCTTGCTGGTACATGCTGAATACCTGTATGTACTTGACATTCTTGGCATCCTTTTGCAAACTCAACACAATCCTTTAACATAGTGGGCCAATACAGTCCTTGTCGAAACAACATCCATTTCATCTTATGGCCTACCTGGTGTGCTCCACATGCCCCAACGTGTGTGGCAGAAAGAGCTATATATGCTTCTGTTTCACTTAGGCATTTCAGTAGCACGCCTTCGGGTGTTTTCTTGAATAATTCATTTCCCATTAATACATAGCTCAGTGCCCTATATTTTATTTTTCATTCTATCGAATTCGTTGGATTCTGTAAATAATCCACTATAGGCTTTCTCCAATCTTGTTCTGTCAGATTGTCTATGAACGAAATTTCAAAATTTTCGCGATCAGTGCATCCCAACGTTGTGGTTTTTAAATCCATTGTAGACAACTTAGTGGATGCCA
Organism: Vicia faba; assembly: GCA_948472305.1. NCBI lineage: Eukaryota > Viridiplantae > Streptophyta > Magnoliopsida > Fabales > Fabaceae > Vicia > Vicia faba. The sequence goes on along the minus strand of OX451736.1, from coordinate 1,512,035,732 downwards.
CTCTTCCTCTAACTTCGATCGCTTTTTGTAGTTTGTCTTTCGAAACTTTATACCCGTAAGCGATCTGCGCTAAATCATTAGCCACTTGATTTTCCAATCTGGTATATGTCGAATGTTAACTACTTCGAAGTTCTTCAACAACCGTCTGGCTATTATGAAATACATGATAAGATTTTCCTCTATGCATTTGTATTCTTTCGTAATTTGTTTTAGGACCAACTCTGAGTCTCCCATTATTTCGACTTGAGTTGCCCCCAATTCCAACAAGATTTCAAGGCCTACGATTAACACTTCGTATTCAGCCTCATTATTTGAACAATCCCCTTCTATCTTGTACCTAAATGTTGTTGGAATTTTGCTTGGAGAAATAATGAGGACCCCGACTCCAGTTCCATCTTTATAACTAGAACCATCAAAGTACAACTTCCAAGGTTCGATCTCCAAATAATTTAGTGATCCCTCTTTTATAGAGTGGTCGAATATAAAGTCTTCTACCACTTGACCTTTCACAGCCTTGAGAGGCATAAAGGTTAATGAGTACTCAGTTAATGCAAGTTCCCATTTGCCAATTCTACTGTGCAAAATAGGTTTCGACAACATATATTTGAAAACATCAAAATGAGACGAAACATAAACATCAACTGGCTTTATATATTGCTTGAGTTTTGTACATGAAAAATAAAGACATAAGCATAGTTTTTCAACCTCGTTATATCTAGTTTCTGCATCATGTAAAACTCTACTGAGGTAATAGATGGGCCTTTCGACACCACTCTCATCCTCTTGAGCCAACATGCTCCCTAAAGTTTTATCAGATGCAGCTATGTACAATCTCATATTTCTACTTCGACAAGGAGGTACCAAAATAGGTGGCTTGGTGAGGTACTCTTTGATTTTATCGAAGGCTTCTTGATGTTCTTGCCCCCATTCAAATCCTCCTTTGCTGAGTCGAAGTAGTGGCGAGAAGGCTTGCGTTTTCCCACTGAGGTTGAATATAAATCTCCTTAAGAAATTTATCTTCCCAAGTAAGGACTGTAATTCCTTCTTGTTAGTTGGCGCTTTGGCTTCCAAGATAGCTTTGGTCTTGTTCTGGTTTATCTTGATTCCCTTTTTATGGACCACAAAACCTAAGAAGTCTCCTGCTTTGACACCAAAAGCGCACTTCAGAGGATTCATCTTCATACCATAGCGTCTCATCCTCTCGAAGGATTGTCGAAGATGATCCATGTGAGTCTTCCCTAAAACAGATTTGACAACAATATCATCAATATAAATCTGCATAAAAGTTTCAATAAAATCATGGAAGATCGAATTCATGGCTCTCTGATATGTTGCCCCTGCATTTTTTAGGCCAAAGGGCATCACTACCCATTCGTAAGTTCCTAAGGCCCCAGGGAAACAGAATGTTGTTTTCGACACATCCTCTTCAGCAATAAAAATTTGATTATATCTCGAGTATCCGTCAAGCATACTCATGTACTCGAAACCAGCGGCAGAATCGACAAGCATTTCCGCCACCGGCATTGGATATTCATCTTTGGGTGTTGCATCATTCAGATCTCTAAAATCAATGCACACCCTTAAGGTACCATTTTTCTTTATAACAAGCATGATATTTGCAATCCATTCGACATACTGGGCCATTCAGATGAACTTGCATCTCAGTAGTCTTTAGACTTCCGTTTTGATCTTCGACAAAATCTCTGGTGCAAAGCGCCTTGGAGTTTGCTTGACGGGCTTCTTTCCAGGCTTTATTAGCAATTGCAGTTTTACCAAACTTTTGTCGAGACCAGACATTTCGTCATAATCCCATGCAAAGCAATCCTTGAACTCTTTCAGCAATTGGATCATTTTGACCCTGAGTCCTAGATCTATCTTTGCGCTGATGTACATTGGCTTTTTTACAGGACCTTCGCCCAGGTTTACTTCCTCCAAAGGGTCTTGCGCTAACATTTTAACATTGTTCGCTAACGGGTCCTTTTTGAAACCTAGAGGTTCATCATCATAGATGGCGTCTAACCTCTGATCTCGAAGGCCTTTCACTTCCAAATCGGGAGGCTCTGGGTCAAAATCTTTCCCAGGGCCTTTTTGAGCAGGGACCTGTTCACTGGCTTCAAGATCTATATACTTAACTTCAGCCTCCAAGGCCGCTATCATTCTATTTTCGGCTACATATGCCGAAATCTTTTGCAAAGTTTGTGACTCAGTCATCGTCACCAAACTCACTTCCCCAGCCCGTTGGTCGTATATCATCAACTCCTCCATAGTCGATGTTTGACAAGTCTTCTCTATCCCACTGAAAACCGTAGTCGGAATTTAGGTATAGAGAGCAGAAGGCATTAGGTGCTGGAGTTAGATCGAACTCAGGTGGGTTACATGGCCCTATATGAGCCAAATTTTTGTCGAAACTATTCTTTCTGACACTGTTGATTTTGCCTAAGTAATAGCTCTGATTTGCCTCAATGTTTTCCATAATACCATTGGGACGCCGTATTGTGACCCTCTGGTGCATCGAGGATGGAAATGCACCGATTCCATGTATCCACTCTCGACCCAAGAGCAGATTATAGTTTGGTTTTGCTGAGATCACCATGAACATGGTGGGTCGAAGGATTGACCCCACTTTGAGATCTAGTTGTATGACGCCAATTATGGTTCCAATGCCTCCTTCATAATTGGACAAGACCATGTTATGTGGTTTGATGTCAGCATCTCCCTTTCCTAGTTTTCCCAGCATGAATTATGGAATGATGTTTATGTTTGCCCCATAATCGACCAGGATTTTGTTTATAGTTATTTCCCCTATCGTTGCTCTGATGAACAGGGGTTTGAGGTGATTTTTCATCGCCTTCATTGGTGTCTCGAAGAAAGCATTTTGTTCTTCCACGCAACCATTATTCATTACATAGTAACACATTGGCCTGTGTCTGGCCATTTCTTGCTCAACCATTAAGCCAATTTCCTCAACTTCGACCTCACGGTTGTATTCTTTAGGCAACACCGATATAACATTCACCATGATGTCTAAAGTGTCGTCAGAGTCGGAGTTACCCTCATCATTCGACCCACATTCTTTTGGCCATACCATAGGGTTCCTCTCTAGAGGTTTCCTTTGTTTTCTATGCATATTGGTGCTAACCTCTGGGTGAGGCCCAGCTGCCTCTTTTTCGGCTTTTCGCTGTCTTTGGAATCTTCTCCATTGTGAACGGGACATAGGGTTTTTCCCTTTGTAATTGCTCGATATATGAGCCATTTTATTTGATGTAGAAGCATGGTACTCTTTTCTGTAGTCCAAAGAAGAACCTCTTGGCACGTCGAACGCCTGCCATCTCTCTTCATTTGGCCTCTTTCTTCCCATGGTGTTAAGCCAAGCATCCCTAGGTACATTATTTGGAGGCCGAAAAGTTGGTGGCCTCTTTACCTGACTCATGGATCCTTGTTGATGCCCCCTTCTAGGATCAAATCTGACTTCTGGACCTATTTTTTGTTGGGCATTGGTGCCCTGTTTCGCTTTCACAATTCTCATACCTTGTATGTGTTATGCGGCTTTTTTATCGAAAATAGAGCTGCATTTAGGGCACAACATCACTTCCGATTTTTTCTTCTGGCACCTGTGTAGAAAGTCTTCCAGATCTTCGTTCTCCTTTGGAAATTCCATTTTATTCACTTCCTCCTGTCAAATAGCTTCCTGTTGTACCCCAAAATTTGCCCTCCCCTATTCTTCAAGAATTGCAAAGTCAAGCTTCAAAACCTCCCCAAGGGTTGCACAGTCAAGGGCCTCCTAAGCAGTCAAAATTAGGGTTTGTTGTTCTGATCAAGAAAATGAAGTTTCCAAGGGCCCAATCAAGTCCCACATGCCTACAAATATGGTCAAGCATCCTCATATCAAGTTTCAAGACTTTCAGCACAAAATTGCACAGTCAAAAACCCTAATTGCCCTACAGTCAACTGTAGGGGCAAAATGGTCATTTGATAGTCAAAAGTTCAAATTTTTGGTCAACATATCATTTTGAAGCCACAAACATCATTTGATCAATGCTTGATCATGATTCTCAAAGCTTGGCTCAAAAGTCATCAAGATGCAAAAGTTTCCTTATTTGGACAGCTGAAAAAGTCAACTGAAATTGACCAGGGCATAACTTTCACATGGATTATCAGAAAAATTCCATCCAAAGCTCATTTTGAAGAGAAAGACATTTCCTACAACTCATCTTCATACTTCAAGTCCAAGAAATTCTCTCACAAAAAGTTATCAATTTCAACATTATAGGTCATTTTCAAAAGTCAACAAAAAGGGACTTTAAGTCAAAGGCCATAACTTGAGATTGGTAAATCAAAATGACATGGGACCAAGGACATTGGTTAGAGGACTCAAAAACCTTTCCAAAATGTCCAAGAACATGAGCAAAGCTTAAAAATTGAGCAAGTTATGCATTGGAGAAGTTGGGAAATTTTTTGTGAAATGGCCAAAATCATTTATCCTTGAAATCTCATTTTTGACAAAAGGGGCCCACTTTTTCCACTTGAATTAACTTGGACATGCTTCCCACGTGTCCCACCTTTTATTTCAGATTTTTTTATTAATTTTTTCATTTTTATTGATTTTATTGGATTTAATTAATTTTAAATCTTTTAAAATCAAAAGAAATTCAAAAAAATTAATTTAAGGGAATATTTGGTTTTGATTAACCTTGAAACATCATTAAGCACATCCCATTTTCGTGCCAAAGCTCAAAGAAGCAAGAATTCAAAAATGGACTCAAAAATGGAAAGTTGGTTATGGAGGTTCATGGAGAATCTTGGAATTGAAGGCTATGCATTATGGAGCCATAATTTCTCTTCCTACACATTGCATAAGACCTATACAATTGAAACACAACAAAATAGACACAGGAGCTGCGCCCCAAGACTAAAAACAAAAACTCATATTTTGGCCATATTTTTGAAAACTGAAAACGAGGGTAGAGATTGATTCAAGCAAAGAGACGTGTTCTATCACATTCCTGGGACATCAAGCAACACATTTGGATCAAAATCACAAGCTTCTATCCCCTGAAACGTAAGAACGACCTTACCCTGTGCATGAAAAATTCGAAGCTCTTACATCTCAATTCATGCACATTTAGTCATTTTTGATATATGATTTGTGTTCCTTATTCAATTCTAATGCTAATCAAACGTTTTAATTTTGTTTTCGTGCATCATACAAGAATTTGCCATTGACACATTCTAGGTTTTCAGAGGTTCGAAAAGAGGGTTTCTTCGTCCTGGAAAAATTGACCTCTAAGACCCATATCATCAGAATCAGCAGCTCATGGCCAGTTGTTTCCATGCCTCGCGCTCAATTTATGAGCGTCTGAGCTCTAATCGCTATTTTTTGTAAGGGCCTTTTCTGAAACGGTGTAAAAATCGTTGCCAATGTTTTGACATTTTCAGGAAAATAAAACATTGGGGAAGACGATTGTGTGTCGTGCTGTGATTGGCTGGTTTGAATCCAGCGCGCTTTTTTTATTTTATTTTATAACACTAACATGTATTTTCTTTTATATTATTTGTTTCTTACATAATATACAAAGCGCGTTAATTGGTTCAGTGGCAAGGCACATACGCTGGCAACATCCATGACCTGGGTTCGAGCCCCAGGTCTTCACTATTCCTATATTATTTTGCAATTCATACTCCCCTGCAGTTTCAAGACTGGAGCGCACCATACACCTCCAAATCAGGCTTGCCACGTCCATCCTGGAGATCCAATCAAAGGCCAAGGATCAAGGCATATGGTAGGATGCAGTCAACGCTGCTACACGTTAGTGGAGAAGTCCAACAAGGCCAGCAATTTAATTGGGCTTTCACCTCCTATTTGGGGTCTGAACCCCCAGGTTTGCATATTTTTTTTATTTTCTTTACTTTTTTTTGTATTATTAGTTTTACTTCCTTTTTAATTATTATTTATTAATTAGCTTTATTATTTTCATAAGATACAAAACAATTAAAAAAATCAGAAAAGATAAAAATAATAAATATTTTATTTTAGTATTAATTTTGTAAATAAATCCCTTAATTAATTTAGATTTGATTTTAGGTTGTTAATTTAATTCTTTTTTCACAATAACCAAAAATAATAAAAATAGATCTTTAATGCTTTTTACCTTTTTTAATTAATTAAATATTTTATTATAAGTATTATTAACCATTAATTTTTTGTAAATAAATTTTATAATTAATTTAGTTTTAATTCTAGATTTTAACTTTAATGCATTTTCTTTAATAAATTAAAAACAATTAGAATTAGAATTAATTATTTGACTTTCAATTAATTTAATTTTCTTTAATGTCATCAAAAACAAAAAAAACATAAAAATAAGTTCTTTCTTTTTATTTAACTTAATTATTTTAATAATTTTATTTTAATTCCTTTAAAGGGTTCAACGCCCTCGCATTAGATTACATTTTCGTTCGCGCGTTTTATTTATTTATTTTTTGTGAATATAATGTACTTGCTCCAAAGCCCTGTAATAGTTAATTAGACATTTATTTTCTGCACTTTATTTTTAAATCGGGTCTGGATTAATTTGGCGTTGTAGACCCGCGCCTTTGTAATAGCGTAGGACCTTTATCTATTCCGCACTTTAAATTCCCGCACCTTTAACTGTTAAACAATAACATGAAAGAATGAATGCCTAAAAATAAAATCAAAGCGTAGATCACCAATACATGACAAGACAACAATAAACTGAAAATGACACACAATTCACACACCACCCTTAGGGTACGCTTCACTGTTGCCTTGCCCCTCAAAAGGTGATCGTCGAGTAGAGGATGTCTTAGTAAGTCCTCATGATCCGGGAACCTGGCATGAGGGTAGCTTCTAAGGTGTCTTCCCATTGCTCTGGTGATCACCATGTCCCGAACCTCGAATTGACCCGAACACCTCCAACGGTGGTGCTACCTACCTCTCAATGGTGGGATGGCACTACTTTAAAGGACATTTACACAGACGAATTCCTCAGGGTAGGTAGATTCTCATAGATACTTGCTCTTTTCAAAAACGAACAAAATACTTTTCACACCTACACTTTCTAAAAGTTTTCAAACAAATTTTTCATACACTCTTGAGGACAGATACAAGAGTTACTTAGAGATTTTTCAAACAAAACTTTTTTAAAACCCACTCACCTTGAAAAGCAAACAAACATTTTGAAAACACAATGAGCAAGTATCTAAGAACTCATGGATAACCATGGATAGAAAGGGTGCTAACACCTTCCCTTTCTATAATCTACCTCCCGAACCGAGAGCAATCTCTATAAGGAATTTTTCTGTGCTTTTGTCCTTTCCATTTGGAGAAAATAAAAGACGATGGCGACTCTTGCTTACCGCGACATTTCGCGAAACCAGCTAAAAAACAGTCAGTTCCAGATCCACCGATCACAGAACTGGCGACTCTGCTGGGGAGATTCTTTAAAGTGAGGTGTACCTTAGGACTAAGATCACTGTGTTTTCAATTGCCTTGATTTGTTTGCTTCAAATTGTGGGACTGTCTTGGGAGTTCTATAGATCCTAACCCGGATCTGGGGATACCTTCTTAGAAAGTAGCAACAAGGCTGTGAGGGAACTGTGCGGGGTATACCGACATGGTTGAAGCAGTCTGCTACGTTGATGTGGCACTTTGGTGTGTACCGGTAACCCTTGAGTCAATCAAGGAGAGTACGGGGCCTCCGCGTGGTGTCGTGAAGCATCAACAGACCTTAGGAACCTTAATTGAACCATCTTGGCCTCTTTAGGGTAGTGAGATAACTACTTTGGTGTACTCCGAAGTCGGTTGATACTCGATACTGCACTCAATTGAGGGTTGTTTTCTTGGGATATTTTGATCGCCAGTCAGTGGCTAAATCGAAACGATGAACAATGAAAGCAATCCAATGATATTGAGATCCTTAGAACCCGGTTACTTTGATAGGACAGGTTTGAGCCCACCAACTTTAAGAGGGTAATACCCAGACCCCATGCTGGCCTAAACTCTAAGGGATTCTCTTGTGTGACTTGTGTGCCTTCCAACTTGACTACTTGTTATCTGACATTTGAGTTTTCTTGCAGGTTTTGTTTATAGCCCTTAATTGGGGCTCATAACAAGGTTACTGAGTTTCTTGCAGGTTTTGTTTATAGTCCTTAATTGGGACTCCTAACAGGGTTACTGAGTTTCTTGCAGGTTTTGTTTAGAGTCCTTAATTAGGGACTCATAACAGGGTTTACCCACATTACCCCATGCATCATAACATCATACCATTGCATGCATCCTACATAAAGACTAACCCATTTCAAGGATCCCAAGGGCTTGTGATGCAGGTCATGATGAACCAACTGTCCAGCAAGGGGCAAAGGGGATTTATTTTCCTCTAGACAAGGTTGCCAGAGGCTATGACCCACTGGATATGGTGAGCCTTTGACCCTTGAAGAAGGACTCTCCACAATATGCGGTTCCTTCAATCAAGCTACCGGACCCAAGTTCTAACAGATTTTCTTGTTTATCCCGCGAGGTCCTTGAAAACATTGCATGCATATCATACACATCGTTGCATAGCAGGTATCCTTGTTGCAGGTCACTTACCCTTCTCGCTGCTTATTTCAGCAATGGCTTCCCAACAAGATAACCAGGACCTTCACGCTCAAGAGACTCAGTTCAAGGAGATCTTCCTAAGCCTATCCAAGGGGCAGGAAGAGTTGAGGACACTCCTCATGGGGAATTTGATCAGAAAGAGTCCTGAAGATGACAAGGACGAGCAGCTGAAACGTCTACAAGCTGAGGTAGATACATTAAAGACCCAGATGCCGGGGAAGAGGGCTCTCATCCAGGGTTTAGTTCAGGAGCAAGGAGAGCTGAGAGCCATGATCAACCAGCTTCCTCAAGGCATGAAGCAACCAGCCCAAATCAGGGACCAGGTCATGGAACAGCTTCCAAGAAGGCAAAAGTCGGGTCCAGTGAATAGACCTCCCCGAGTTGCTACAACTTCTCAGGTCCAACAACGACCTCGCCAAGAACAACGGGTTGATCAGAACAGGTTGGACGAGCCTAAGAGACAATTCACCTACCTCAACATGTAATGGTCACGAGCTTTGCAGCACATGTTAAGGATGAACCTGATTGCGGTGATCAACCCTCCTGCAAATCCAAAGACTTCCTCTCCAAACTATAACCCAGAAGCAAGGTGCGCTTACCATTCTGGTAGCCCGGGGCACGATACTGAGGACTGTTGGGCACTGGAGTACAAGATTCAGAACATGATCGATGCTAAAGAGATCGAGTTCGAGCCCGCCGAGACTCCCAACGTGATCACTGCTCCCTTGCCAAAACATGGCTAGGATTGAGAAATTTTTGTTCATTAGAATCTTTCAAGTTGTGATTTTCTTTTGATTGTTCAAACATTTGTTCATGTTAAACGTTGTTATTTCATTAATGCATCGCATATGTCTGTTTTGAATCAATATATTCGCATTCGCTATATGCAAATTATTTTCATATTTTTTCTGATGATCAACTCTCGATAATTCTAAGCCTCTTGAGGGAGGATGACGAAAACGATACCACGATCTTTACCGTAAGCTTTTGAACAGACCCTGCTGATGAGGCACAGGCATTGTTTCAATCCCTAAACACTGGAGTTATAAGGATGATGATCCCTCGTCAACCCATCCGAGCCAAAGAAGTAGGAGTTTTTATTTTCGAAATTCAAAACCCTTAATCATAACCTGGGGCAGGGTAGTCTATCAGTTGATCCGAGTGCATAACGAATGGCACCAAAAAAGATCCTTACGGAAAAAAAAACAGTGATGGTTCAGAACAATCATAAAGACAGGCAGTCGTTATAAAAAAAAATCATAAATGAAAAGCCCAAGAAGTCAAAACCTGTAAAAGGGACTTACGAAACTGGGGCATCCCGCTGACTGTAATTCCAAAAAAGGAAACAGTTCAGGCAAAAAAGAAAGGGATAACAAAAGTCGAGAAAGAGGTCTTACAAACCCTCAACAAAAAGGAACGACTGCCTATTCAAAATAAACTATCAATATCTGAACCATCACCGGAATATCAGAGCAAAGACTCGAACAAGGTCTAACGTATGATCAACTGAGTTTAGGTTTGGAGAACATCACGAAGAGTGGGTGGGTACAAATAATTTGAGCCTTTATCCTTTGTTTCTTAAATCGTGAACCGGACCATGTTATAACCCTCAAAAGTCCTAGCTGAAGCATGGTTTAGTTCGAAAGCATACTGTTACGAAAGGTATCCTGACTCCTTAAGGCTTGCGGTAAATACAGAGTTGACATCACATTTTACAAACATTCACTTGTTTTATGAAAAAGAATGCATTTTCAAAATCTTCAAGACAGACATAGGCTTTGCATTTTTAACATAACTCTGTTTGCATATGACTTTTTGTTTGAACAGCATAGAAGTTCACACGACGAAATTTTAATGAACAGAAGCACTTCCAATCAAGGGGCATGGCATGATCAGTGTCTATCATCTGGGGCAATCCAATCAAGATTCGGAGAATCTCTCAAAGGCAAAAATAGCCTGGGGCAAATCTCCGCCTGAGTCACTTGGGGCACTCCAGCAATGAATCTTGTCTGATTAAACACCTTCTGGTGGCATGACAAAACATTTCTAACAGGGGCACCTCCCTACATTCTGAGAACATGGACATAGTCGAAAAGATACTACGCAAAATCAAAGACCCGCTAGGTTGACACACCTAGGCAAAAATAAGGGCTTCCCGGCGAACCAAAAGGGTTCGGGCAAAATGAAGGGATGAAATGAAAAAATCTGTACACCCGGCAAGTCGAAAACCTGAAAAGGCGGCTTGGGCAAAAAGGGGTATCCCGGTGGACTGAAAACCCGAAAGGGCGGTCCAGGTAAAAGTTAGGGATCAAAGCGTACGACTATGTCCTGTCATCTTGTCACCTGCCTACCAGAAGAAGCTTGGTCTATCAACAACTATCAGTCCCCACAAGTGCCTTCTCCCATAGAAACAGGGGCAATAAAGAGTTGTCTAAGCCATCTGATTGTTCCATCCTCCAAGGTACCAAGATAGGTTCAGCTGAAGAACACAACCAGGTATCTTAATTCCCCAGAGAGTGAGCCAGCAAGCAGTATACTCTCCTCAAGCAAAGCAGTTATCAACCTTAAGGAAGTTGGGTATCCTCCCGCAGATCTCAACCTTCCCCAGCAGCATACAGTCTTAACAAACATCCCCGGCAGTCTTGATTTAAGATTGTTCCCCGGCGGCACACCAAACATTCAACGGAGTCACTTCCCCAATATAGTTCAAAATTTCCCCAGGAGAATCCAATCCAGTCTCCCCAGGGAAGTTGGAATCCATCTCCCTAAGCAGTAAGCTTATCCCCAGTAGATTCTGGAAGCTTATCCCCTGCAAAGCACGAACGCGTCCCCCGACTTTATTCAAAGGTTATTTCCCTACCAGGATATAACTGGGTTATCCTCAGCCAAAAGCCACGGAAAGAGCGTCCTCGACGGAGTCTTCTTATCCCCAGCGAAGTCCATTAACACTTCCAATATAACGAGGGTATCCACAGCAAGTTATCATCAACACTCAACAAAGTATCTCTCTCCCCACAGAGTATCGCTTCCTAGCAAGATCGTCAGGGTACCTTTCTCCCCGCAGAGTTATCCATTCGCCAAGTCTATTCCCCAACGGAGTCATCTTCTCCTACCGGTATACTTGCAACTATCATCCCCAGCGGAAGCAAAATCTATTCTTCAACATCAGCCCAGGAGTGACTTCCCGGCACCCGTCAAGGATTTATTTTCCTAAGACGAAAACATACATCCCTAAACATCACATACATCATTATAGCATGCATAGACGCATCATATCTTACAAATCTCATTTATGTTGAGAACATCATTGCTTGGTCCATATCGTGCGTTGCATATGACTGACCTTTACTTTTCAGGAAAAATTCAGTTAAGTTCTCAGCTATATTCAAGACCTTGACCGGTTCAGTTAAGTCGACCCTAAGATTTTTCTGTTTCTTATCCAGTCAAAGGCCTTCTCTAGTCCAGCTAAATCGACCCCAAACAGATTTTCTCACAAAGACTCAGTAGAAGTTATTAAAGGTTTTTCTCAGACGCCCGCTTTTGAGATTATAATTTCCAATGGTTCCCTCTCCGATGGTGCGTGAGGTGATAATTCCTTTCCTACGGTTCCCTCTCCGACGGTGAGTGAGGTGATAATTCCTTTTCTAATGGTTCCCTCTCCGATGGTGCGTGAGGTGATAATTCCTTTCCTATGGTTCCCTCTCCGACGGTGAGTGAGGTGATAATTCCTTTTCAGATGGTTCCCTCTCCGACGGTGAGTGAGGTGATAATTCCTTTTCTATGGTTCCCTCTCCGACGGTGAGTGAGGTGATAATTCCTTTTCTATGGTTCCCTCTCCGACGGTGAGTGAGGTGATAATTCCTTTTCTAATGGTTCCCTCTCCGATGGTGCGTGAGGTGATAATTCCTTTTCAGATGGTTCCCTCTCCGACGGTGAGTGAGGTGATAATTCCTTTTCTATGGTTCCCTCTCCGACGGTGAGTAAGGTGATAACGCCCGCTTTCGAGATTATAATTTCCTTTGGTTCTCTCCCGACGTTGTGGAGGTGATAATTCCATTTTAGGTTTTTCTCAAACGCCCGCTTTCGAGATTATAATTTCCTTTGGTTCTCTCCCGACGTTGTGGAGGTGATAATTCCATTTTAGGTTTTTCTCAAACGCCCGCTTTTGAGATTATAATTTCCTTTGGTTCTCTCCCGACGTTGTGGAGGTGATAATTCCATTTTAGGTTTTTCTCAAACGCCTGCTTTTGAGATTATAATTTCCTTTGGTTCTCTCCCGACGTTGTGGAGGTGATAATTCCATTTTAGGTTTTTCTCAAACGCCCGCTTTTGAGATTATAATTTCCTTTGGTTCTCTCCCGACGTTGTGGAGGTGATAATTCCATTTTAGGTTTTTCTCAAACGCCCGCTTTTGAGATTATAATTTCCTTTGGTTCTCTCCTGACGTTGTGGAGGTGATAATTCCATTCCAGGTTTTTCTCAAACGTCCACTGTTGAGATTATAATTTCCTATGGTTCTCTCTCCGACGGTGAGTGAGATGATAATTCCATTCTAGGTTTTTCTCAGACGTCTGCTTTTGAGATTATAATTGCCTATTGGTTCTCTTCCCGATACTGCGAAGATGGTAATTCCCACCAAGATTTTCTCAACGAGCGTTGTTGAAGTTAAAGTCACCCAAGGTTCTCTCACCGTTCATGCTGAGGTAGTAACCATCCCTGGTTCATTCATCACCATTTGAAGCTCCAGATCCAGCTCCTGTAACCAGTCAGGACACATCTATGCCAAGCATCTGAAAATAAGCTCCTGCAACATGTCAGGTACTCATTTTTCCCTTTTGCAGGTACGCAAGTTCTCGCTAAGGAATCTCTTATGCGATCAACATCCAGATGGCATCTATAAGCCCATCATCCTATAAATGGCATCTATAAGCCCATTCCCACCACATCACTGCCACTATGTGAGCGCAAATTTCTGGGCACTCTAGTGTTCAATCATCTTCTACCCTCGGATTACGAAAGGCACGTCAGCCAATCTGCATCCTCAGGTCTAAGAAGATTGAACAGGGGCAACTGTTGTACCCCAAAATTTGCCCTCCCCTATTCTTCAAGAATTGCAAAGTCAAGCTTCAAAACCTCCCCAAGGGTTGCACAGTCAAGGGCCTCCTAAGCAGTCAAAATTAGGGTTTGTTGTTCTGATCAAGAAAATGAAGTTTCCAAGGGCCCAATCAAGTCCCACATGCCTACAAATATGGTCAAGCATCCTCATATCAAGTTTCAAGACTTTCAGCACAAAATTGCACAGTCAAAAACCCTAATTGCCCTACAGTCAACTGTAGGGGCAAAATGGTCATTTGACAGTCAAAAGTTCAAATTTTTGGTCAACATATCATTTTGAAGCCACAAACATCATTTGATCAATGCTTGATCATGATTCTCAAAGCTTGGCTCAAAAGTCATCAAGATGCAAAAGTTTCCTTATTTGGACAACTGAAAAAGTCAACTAAAATTGACCAGGGCATAACTTTCACATGGATTATCAGAAAAATTCCATCCAAAGCTCATTTTGAAGATAAAGACATTTCCTACAACTCATCTTCATACTTCAAGTCCAAGAAATGCTCTCACAAAAAGTTATCAATTTCAACATTATAGGTCATTTTCAAAAGTCAACAAAAAGGGACTTTAAGTCAAAGGCCATAACTTGAGATTGGTAAATCAAAATGACATGGGACCAAGGACATTGGTTAGAGGACTCAATAACCTTTCCAAAATGTCCAAGAACATGAGCAAAGCTTAAAAATTGAGCAAGTTATGCATTGGAGAAGTTGGGAAATTTTTTGTGAAATGGCCAAAATCATTTATCCTTGAAATCTCATTTTTGACAAAAGGGGCCCACTTTTTCCACTTGAATTAACTTGGCCATGCTTCCCACGTGTCCCACCTTTTATTTCAGATTTTTTTATTAATTTTTTCATTTTTATTGATTTTATTGGATTTAATTAATTTTAAATCTTTTAAAATCAAAAGAAATTCAAAAAAATTAATTTAAAGGAATATTTGGTTTTGATTAACCTTGAAACATCATTAAGCACATCCCATTTTCGTGCCAAAGCTCAAAGAAGCAAGAATTCAAAAATGGACTCAAAAATGGAAAGTTGGTTATGGAGGTTCATGGAGAATCTTGGTATTGAAGGCTATGCATTATGGAGCCATAATTTCTCTTCCTACACATTGCATAAGACCTATACAATTGAAACACAACAAAATAGACACAGGAGCTGCGCCCCAAGACTAAAAACAAAAACTCATATTTTGGCCATATTTTTGAAAACTGAAAACGAGGGTAGAGATTAATTCAAGCAAAGAGACGTGTTCTATCACATTCCTGGGACATCAAGCAACACATTTGGATCAAAATCACAAGCTTCTATCCCCTAAAACGTAAGAACGACCTTACCCTGTGCATGAAAAATTCGAAGCTCTTACATCTCAATTCATGCACATTTAGTCATTTTTGATATATGATTTGTGTTCCTTATTCAATTCTAATGCTAATCAAACGTTTTAATTTTGTTTTCGTGCATCATACAAGAATTTGCCATTGACACATTCTAGGTTTTCAGAGGTTCGAAAAGAGGGTTTCTTCGTCCTGGAAAAATTGACCTCTAAGACCCATATCATCAGAATCAGCAGCTCATGGCCAGTTGTTTCCATGCCTCGCGCTCAATTTATGAGCGTCTGAGCTCTAATCGCTATTTTTTGTAAGGGCCTTTTCTGAAATGGTGTAAAAACCGTTGCCAATGTTTTGACATTTTCAGGAAAATAAAACATTGGGGAAGACGATTGTGTGTCGTGCTGTGATTGGCTGGTTTGAATCCAGCGCGCTTTTTTTATTTTATTTTATAACACTAACATGTATTTTCTTTTATATTATTTGTTTCTTACATAATATACAAAGCGCGTTAATTGGTTCAGTGGCAAGGCACATACGCTGGCAACATCCATGACCTGGGTTCGAGCCCCAGGTCTTCACTATTCCTATATTATTTTGCAATTCATACTCCCCTGCAGTTTCAAGACTGGAGCGCACCATACACCTCCAAATCAGGCTTGCCACGTCCATCCTGGAGATCCAATCAAAGGCCAAGGATCAAGGCATATGGTAGGATGCAGTCAACGCTGCTACACGCTAGTGGAGAAGTCCAACAAGGCCAGCAATTTAATTGGGCTTTCACCTCCTATTTGGGGTCTGAACCCCCAGGTTTGCATATTTTTTTTATTTTCTTTACTTTTTTTTGTATTATTAGTTTTACTTCCTTTTTAATTATTATTTATTAATTAGCTTTATTATTTTCATAAGATACAAAACAATTAAAAAAATCAGAAAAGATAAAAATAATAAATATTTTATTTTAGTATTAGTTTTGTAAATAAATCCCTTAATTAATTTAGATTTGATTTTAGGTTGTTAATTTAATTCTTTTTTCACAATAACCAAAAATAATAAAAATAGATCTTTAATGCTTTTTACCTTTTTTAATTAATTAAATATTTTATTATAAGTATTATTAACCATTAATTTTTTGTAAATAAATTTTATAATTAATTTAGTTTTAATTCTAGATTTTAACTTTAATGCATTTTCTTTAATAAATTAAAAACAATTAGAATTAGAATTAATTATTTGACTTTCAATTAATTTAATTTTCTTTAATGTCATCAAAAACAAAAAAAACATAAAAATAAGTTCTTTCTTTTTATTTAACTTAATTATTTTAATAATTTTATTTTAATTCCTTTAAAGGGTTCAACGCCCTCGCATTAGATTACATTTTCGTTCGCGCGTTTTATTTATTTATTTTTTGTGAATATAATGTACTTGCTCCAAAGCCCTGTAATAGTTAATTAGACATTTATTTTCTGCACTTTATTTTTAAATCGGGTCTGGATTAATTTGGCGTTGTAGACCCGCGCCTTTGTAATAGCGTAGGACCTTTATCTATTCCGCACTTTAAATTCCCGCACCTTTAACTGTTAAACAATAACATGAAAGAATGAATGCCTAAAAATAAAATCAAAGCGTAGATCACCAATACATGACAAGACAACAATAAACTGAAAATGACACACAATTCACACACCACCCCTAGGGTACGCTTCACTGTTGCCTTGCCCCTCGAAAGGTGATCGTCGAGTAGAGGATGTCTTAGTAAGTCCTCATGATCCGGGAACCTGGCATGAGGGTAGCTTCTAAGGTGTCTTCCCATTGCTCTGGTGATCACCATGTCCCGAACCTCGAATTGACCCGAACACCTCCAACGGTGGTGCTACCTACCTCTCAATGGTGGGATGGCACTACTTTAAAGGACATTTACACAGACAAATTCCTTAGGGTAGGTAGATTCTCATAGATACTTGCTCTTTTCAAAAACGAACAAAATACTTTTCACACCTACACTTTCTAAAAGTTTTCAAACAAATTTTTCATACACTCTTGAGGACAGATACAAGAGTTACTTAGAGATTTTTCAAACGAAACTTTTTTAAAACCCACTCACCTTGAAAAGCAAACAAACATTTTGAAAACACAATGAGCAAGTATCTAAGAGCCCATGGATAACCATGGATAGAAAGGGTGCTAACACCTTCCCTTTCTATAATCTACCTCCCGAACCGAGAGCAATCTCTATAAGGAATTTTTCTGTGCTTTTGTCCTTTCCATTTGGAGAAAATAAAAGACGGTGGCGACTCTTGCTTACCGCGACATTTCGCGAAACCAGCTAAAAAACAGTCAGTTCCAGATCCACCGATCACACTTCCTCTGAAGCCTTGGCATCAGAGACTTCGACCATGTTGACCTCCATGTTGCTCTTGGCAGCGAGATTCATTTTTTGCATTTTGGCCTCTAAATTCTCTGTCGAACCTTTTACAGCAGCCAAGTAAGAACTTGTGGTGGTTCTTTTGTTGGAGCCCTCAGTAACTCCTTTGTTTTTGTATGGGTCTTCAGTAACCCTTTTATTCAGTTTCAGACCCTCAATGGCTTTTTTGTTTGAGCCTTTGGCAACTCCTTTGTTCATATCTAGGCTTCCAGTGGCCTTTCTCACTCCCTCGATAGTTTTCCTGGATATATTTCAAGTAAAACTTCCAAAGATAGGTTCAGTAATGAAGTCTTCAGAAACTTCCACCATGTGAATATCGACTGGCTCAACATAATGTGCCTCCATCTGCAGTCGGTTTGGGTCAATTTTCATCGCTGGCTTATCATCGAATTTTAGCCTTCCTTCTTTTAGCGCTTGTTGAACAAGATCCCTGAAAAGGAAACATTGGGATGTTTTATGGCCCAAAAAATTATGGTATTTACAAAAACCTCTTTTCTTTCTCTGTTCTAGAGGAGGCGGCTTTTCCCCTGGGGGCACTATCATCTGGCCATCTTTAACTAATAGATCGAATATTTCATCACATTTGGATATGTCGAAACTATAAGTTTTCTTAGGAAATTTGTCGCTGTTTTTCTCAGGCTCTACGGGATTTTTTCCATTTGATGGTGTTGTACCCCAAAATTTTCCCTCGCATTTTTCCCCAAGAAATCACAACTTCAGGCTTTTCCTGATTTTTCAGATTGGCTCAAGAATCGGTCAAATAGACTTTTCTCGTCAGTCAGGCAAAATTAGGGTTTTCATTGATTTTCATGGCTCTGGAACAATTCAAGCAGTTTGTTTAGGGTTTGGTTGATTTTGGCTCAACTTTGATCAGGCGAACGTTTCTTTGACATTTGGCCAGGAATTAGGATTTTTTATGCGCGGTTCCTCAGAAAGGTTTAACTCTATAGTGTTTTTCAAGATATGCTGAGATGTGGATTGAAACATTTGGATTGAGTTCGCATTGTGTGATTAAATCAGTGAAAGGATACATTCGGATTGAATTTGCAGTGTTTGGTAAAAATCAGTAAAAAGGAAAATACGTCTGGGAAATTGTTGTGATTGACTGTTGTTTTGCTTTGGATGTTGGAAGCGCCAAGTTTATTAATTGATCAACGCTGAAACAATGTTTAGTTAATTATTTATTATTCTAAAGATTAAATAGTTGGAATTTATTTTCAATTATTTTAATTTAAAGAACTATAAATAATAAATAAACAATTGAAAGGAAGGAAAGGAATTAACCGATAAAAAAGTGGATTTTTATTCATCTTTTAATTATTCGTTACAATTATTGTTTGAATACGGTATTTATTTACAATGTATTCATAATAATAAATGTTTACAAGTGATTAAATTTGGAATAAAACTATCCTATTTTTTCTAAGTTTCCTAATCTTCATTTCTTCTATCCAATGCTCCCTCTGCTTCATTTGATTTTATCTGCAAAGAATAAGAAACAAAAGAAAAAGTCAATTGCAGATAAATAATTAAAAAGCAGACAGATATAGAGTTCATCATTAAAAGCAAACGGCCGGGATCAGTTAGCCCTCTCTGCAAATCACGGGATTTCTCCCGGTTCACAAAGAAGGGTGAAAATGTTTGCAAGTCAAAAATGAATGCACAAAGTCAAAATTGCACATTTCAAAATTGTCAAAACTGCATAGTTCAAAGCAAACAGCATGTACAACTAAGAGTCCAAGTCCAAACTAAGTTCCAATGTCAAACTAAACAAAAGTTTCCCAAAGGATGTCAAAGTACAAAAGGCCATCAAAGCTGTCAAAAGAAGATATGCAAATATCAGGAAAGTAGAAAGTATGCAGAGAAAGGTTAGAAGTGCAAGCAAGGTTTTCAAGTCATCATTTCCCAGCTGTTCGCTTTTTCAAAAAGGGTACAAACACAAACATTTTTTATTGTTTTAAGTTGTACTGGAGAGAGAAGAAGAGGGAAAAGAACAGGCTTACTGGCTTTGAGGCTTGAGAAAGAAAAATATAAAACAAACTGCTAACACAGTAGAAGAGGGGGGAGAAAATCACAAACCAAACAGAACTGAGAACATAAGCTCCCAAGCCTAAAACGAGTTCACTCAGAAACCAGCATAAGCCTGAAGCCTGAAGCATAGCTTCATAAACCCACTTAACCTGTCAAAACCTATCCAAGCCTTATAGGAGCCTATAGCCATAACCAGTAAACTCATCAAAGGCCAAACCTGCTGAAACAAAAACCATGCCAAGCTGAAGCATAGCTTCATCAGGCCCAAAACCAGCATAACCTGTAACCTAAAACAAACCTTTCAAAATCAGTAAACCCTGTCAAGACCTCATATGCCCAAAACCTGCAAGCTTAAACCTATCAAGCCAAAGCATAATCCAAACAAAAAATTCTGAACCATCAAAAACTCAAACAGAAAGCCATCCATAAACCTGCTAATGCATAAGCCTTTCAAAGCCTCACCATTCCACCAACCTGAACCTGTGTTTCTAAACTAAGAGAAACAGTTCAAAACATTAAAAGGCTTTTCAAACAAAGACCTTTAACTTGTCAAAAGAGCCAAGCATCCCAAAAGCCCTCAGAAATATTCATCATTGGGCAAAGAACAAGCATACAAAGGGTCCAGCATACAAAGCAACAATTCAACAGCATATCAGGGCCATCATACAAGCATACTAAAGCATACATACAAGCCAACAAGAAGAAGAGACAGGAATGTCAACAGACAAGTATTAAAGGCAACTAGGGTCAACGAGAAGAAGGTGATAAAGAAGCAAACAGAAGCAGGCGTACGAGGCAGACAGAGAAGAAGAAAATATATCATCAAGAGGTTCTCAGGCCATAATCATCATCAAACCCTAATACAAGCAAAGAATACACAAACCAGGAAGCAGAAGCTTCATCATCATCATCCCCTCGCAGTCCAAAGCCAGTGTCATCGCGTCCTCCACCCTTGGCCTCCCACAGCGCCTTCCAATCCGTCTCATCATCCCCTTCCAAAGGTATAAACTTTCTTCTTTCTTTTCCAACATCTTGCACAAACATCAAAACAATGTAATCAAGAACCAGAAATAAGCAACAACATGTAAAGGCATAAACATTAGAACGAAAATCAAACCTCGTAACCATCGCTTGGGGTAACCTTGTGGAAGGAGGAGAAACAGAGTTGGCGTTGGGTGGCCGTGGATGGTTAGAAGTAACTCGGTAGCCATGGAGAGGATGACAAAAGGAGAAGACGAAGCAAGTGCGCCGCTCTCAGCAAACCCTAAGTTTTTCCCAATTGAAACAATCACTCACAACCCTAAACGAAAACATTGTAAGACAATTGGGCCTTGCCCACCTCTGAAACACTGAAGCCCAAGCGAATTTCCAATTCATACCCCCCCTGTTCTATTCATTTTTCTCTATGAATTGCATTTGGGCCTCAAACCTTAAAGCCCATTTCTGATTTCTTTCAAACCATTTTTAACTATCATATCCTTTTTCTATATACAAATTAACATGACTTTTTTTAATATAATTATAATTTTAAACACAATATATTTTTCCTCTAACTTAAAATATTTTCTTTCAATTAAAAAACTTTTGTATAAATATATGTATTAAATACTAATTACTAATATATAAGAAATAATTCTTAAAATATTTTTATTTCGTACATTAATACCTTAATGCATAAAATACATAAAAATACATTATTTAAAACACTTTTTTTAATTTTATTAAAACTTATTTTGATTTATACATAATTTCTCTTTAAGTTAATACAATTTCTTTTCTTAGAAATATTTGTACATAATCAATTAAAATACATTTTTTTAATATACATAATTTAATTAAAATTTAAAACATTTAATTAAAATATTCTTTTTGTACATATTAAAGAAAAATACAAGATTACAAAGATTAAATAAATAAACATCTAATTCTTTTTATTAAGTAAACCATACTTGATAATACATTAAATTCACATTTTCCTAACTTGTAAATAAAATACATGTACACGTACACTTACACAATACATTTTACATTTGATGCATTATAAATTTGCTATACTTTGCTATACATTGATTACATTTGATCGCGATTCAATTTGGTTGTAATTATTAAAGTTTCATCCCCATTTGTAAATTTGTACCCCCACTCCCGGATACTATTTGTAATAGCGTAGACTTAAAATTCCCGCAATTTACCGCTTTCGAATTATACCATGGTTAGACCTAGGGTTTGCATGTACATAAAATCAAACGCTAGATAACCTAATACAAAGACAAATACATGAAATCAATACACAATCACACTTGCACCCCCTAGGGTAATCCCACATGTTGCCTTCCAAAATGGGCCATGCTTGCACGCCGAGTTTCTTTGGCAAAACAAATTCAAATGATCATAAGTCCCTCGATGACGCTTTCGAAAGTTGCCTAAATGGAATGATCATAGTCCCTTCAAAGCAAATTGCCAAAGATACTTGGCACCATTGCATTCATGGTCCATACGATGACCCGCGTCTGTCCCGATCACATCCTAAACGCAAGATTGTCCACCAAATTCAATGGTGGAACAAAATTGTTAAAAAGGGTTGAAAACATAGAGAAAACCTTTGAGTACAATAGGGGTAGACAAAACTCTTAGTTACTTGAGATCAACTTGCAAAAACACTTGCCTCCTTTTCAAAAATCACACTTCATACACACTTTCAAACAAACTTCCAAAAACATTTTGAAACATCTTTTCGAAAAGATACACACCTTTGTAAAACACTCAAACACGAGTCAATTACATTGGTTGCCTAAGACAAGGCATCTTCTTCAAAAACATTTTCAAAAACACACACACACACACACACCATTTTCAAGCAATCGAAAATCAAGGCAAGTGATCTAAAAACCAAGTAACTAAGAGCCCATGGATAACCATGGATGAAAAGGGTGCTAATACCTTCCCTTTTCATAATCTACCCCCCGAACCCACAAAATATCTCAAAAGGTTTTTGCTGTGCTTTTTAACCTTTCCTTTAGGATAAAATAAAAAGTCGGTGGCGACTCTTGCTCAACCGAACAAGTGCGAATACAAACGCAAAACTCAAGTCAGTTCTCCCACCGTATCACAGAACTGGCGACTCTGCTGGGGAGTAATTCAAAAGTGGGGTTACCTTAGGGTTTAGATCACCTTTACATTCTTGCTTTGGTTGCCTTGATTGCTTTACTTTTTGGGTCCTTGTTTGGGTTTGTTGTGAATCCTACACCCGGATTCGGAGCACCTTCTTAGGTAAATAGCAAAAAAACTGTGAGGGAACTGTGCGGGGTATACCGACACGGTTGAAGCAGTAAGCTATGTTAGTGTGACATATTTGTGAGTACCGGTAACCCTTGAGTTCAATCAAGGAGAGTACGGGGCCGCTAAGTGATGTCGTGAAGCACTAACAAACTCTTAGAACCTTAATTGACCATCTTATCCTTTTTAGGGGTAGTGAGATGACCGACTTTGGTGCAGTCCGAAGTTGGTAGATACTCGATACTACACTCATTGAGGGTTGTTTTCTTAGAATATTTTGGTCGCCAGTAAGTGGCTAAACCGAAACAATGAACACGGAAAACAATCCAATGATATTGAGATCCTCTAGAACCCGGTTTCTATTTTAGGACAGGATGAGCCAACTAACTTCAAGAGGGTACTTACCTAAACCCCATGCAAGCCTAAACCTAAGGACTTGTTTGCTTTGTGTGAATATGATTACCCGTATATACACTTACTTGCTTTCGCATACATGTACATAACATCATGACATCATACCATAGCATTTTCAATAACCATTTCAAGGATCTCGAGGGGTCTTTTGATGCAGGGTCACGTTGAACCAGACGTCTACCAAAGGGCAAGAGGTTTCCTCCTCTAACAAATGCCAATCAAAGTTCAAGTGCAACAACTTGAATCA
This sequence comes from Vicia faba, assembly GCA_948472305.1. NCBI lineage: Eukaryota > Viridiplantae > Streptophyta > Magnoliopsida > Fabales > Fabaceae > Vicia > Vicia faba. The sequence continues at coordinate 1,512,012,268 of OX451736.1, read as the reverse complement.
GTGGCTATGACCCACTGGACATGGTGAGCTTGATTCTCATGGAAAGACATCCACCGATATAAAGTTCTCCAGTCAAAGATCAAGTGCAACAACTTGAATCAGTGGCTATGACCCACTGGACATGGTGAGCTTGATTCTCGTGGAAAGACATCCACCGATACAAAGTTCTCCAGTCAAAGATCAAGTGCAACAACTTGAATCAGTGGCTATGACCCACTTGACATGGTGAGCTTGATTCTCGTGGAAAGACATCCACCGTCGCAAAAGTTCTCCAATCAAAGATCAGAGTTCAACCTCTAACATTCTCTTGTGTTTACCCCGAGAGATCTTTGAAAGCATGCATCCACATATCATGCATCGCATCTTGACGATGTTTCCTTTTTCAGGTTTCCTTACTCTCATGCTGTTTATTTCAGTAAGAGATGGCTCTAGAAAGGTCTGTCAAAGACATTCAAGACCAAACTGCTCAGCTGCAGGAAATGTTCCTGAACTTGTCTCGGGGGCAAGAAGAAATGAAAGATCTCCTCACAAAGGGCTTGGAGAATTCAAACAAAGCCAGGAGCGACCAGCTTGCGGAGCTGCAGTTTGATCTGGCAACATTTAGGATCCAAGTGATGGGGCAGTTAGTGGGCCAGATGGCTCTCATCCAAGACCTGTCTCAAAGACAAGAGGAACTCAGAGTTCTCGTCCGCCAACTGCTTCAAAACAACCAATTGGGGCAAACATCTGAGATTGAAGAGCAAGTCACCGCTCAGCCTCCATCCACTCAAGAAGACAAGGGGAAGGCTCCTTCGCTTGCTTCAGGGTCACAAGCCCATCAACAACCTCGCCATCGTCAACGGGGTAATCGGTGTAAGCAAGAAACGTCGGGAAGACAGTTCACGGAGACTGAGATACCCTCATTCTTCATACTGAAGCGCCTGTTGGAGGTCAACCTGCTTACTTTAAGGGATCCTCCTCGGAAGCTCAATACCTCCTCTCCTAACTATCGTCCCAACGCATTTTGTGTTTACCACTCCTACAGCCCGGGACATGACACCAACGACTGTTGGGCCTTGAAGAACAAGATTCAAGATCTGATCGACATTGGAGTGCTGGAATTCATGCCAGACGGCGAGATGAAAATCTTCTGTTAAGGGGTTCTCCACCTGAAGTGACGAAGCTCAAACTGAGAGACTTTTGCTTCATTTGAATTTTCAAAGTTGTAATTTTCTTTTGTTATTCAAACAATTAACTGTTGATGTTAAACTTTGTTTCATTAACGCATTGCATATGTTTGTCTTGAATTCATCCATTCGTTTTCACTACTGTTATGTTTTCTTTATGATATTTAACTCTTGATAAAAGGCTACAAGCCTTTAGAGGGAGGATGACGAAACAATACCATAATCTCATACGGTATGCTTTTGAACAGACCTTGCTGATGATGTACATGCATTTCTTTCAAATCCCCAAACACTGGAGTTATAAGGAAGATAATCCCTAGTCAACCCCTTCGAGCCAAAGAAGTAGGAGTTTTCTATTTCTAAACAATCAAAACCTTTGATATAAACCTGGGGCAGGGTAGTATCTCACTTAGTTCAAGAGAAAACGCGCATTGAAATCGCGAACTCTCAGTTTGTAACACAACGAACAACGTCAAAGAAAAAGAAAAGCATTCCTTTGGAATCAAAAGACAAGGGTGGTTCCCTATCACATAGGCAGTCAATCTCTCAAAAGAGAAAAGCCCACCAAGCCAAAACCTATAAAGGAGGCTTAAGAAAGCTGGGGCATCCCGCTGACTGTAGTCTCGAAAATGGGAACAGTCAGGCAAAAGTTAGGGATAACAAATCAAAATCAAAATAGTGAGGTCATTACAAATCCTCAACAACATGAAAAATGTTGAAAAAGAAAAAGGAGATGATGACTGTCTCCCCAAATTCAACTGGTGAACCATCGCCCAAAAGTCGTTCCAAACTCAAAACAGAGTGCGACGCACAATTAACTGAGCTTAGGTATGAAGAACATCACGAAGCGGGTGGGTACAAATATACTTTGAGCCTTTATCCTTTGTTTCTTAAACCATGAACCAAGCCACGTTACAACCCTTCAAAAGTCCTAATTGAAGCATGGGTTAGTTCAAAAGCATACTGTTACAAAAGGTATCCTGACTCCTGTAAGGCTTTGCTCTAAATCTTGTGTTAACTTGTCTTATAAAAAGTTTTCTGCTAAAAAACGCATTTTGCAAAACTTCAAGACAAACATAAACTTTGCATTGTTTGAATATCACTGTTCGCATTTGGCTATTTGTTTGACAGCGAAGAATTTCATACAGCGAATGTTCGGAGGAACGAAAACTCTCTCAGTGAATAGAATCACTTCAAAAGGACGACACTTCCAACGACAAATCTCCTATCAACAAGGGACATGACATAGCACCATCCAGTTAACCTGGGGCAGTCCAGTCAAGGTTCCAACAGATCTTTCAAAATTCAGTTAACCTGGGGCAGTCCAGTCAAGATTTCAAGGAATCTCTCAATCCGCAGAGTAATCTGATTCAAGACTCCTTCATCATCACTTGGGGCATTCGAATGTCAAAAGTGTTCAATCATTCCTTCACCACCTGCTGGAAATTACAACCGCCAACAGATCAACTATCACAATTCCAGATTCGATTCCTGTATCTAGCCAGGGCATATCTGTGAGTGATTGATTGTAGATTCGATACATGTATCCAGCCAGGGCATGTCTGCATAAGGAGTTTAGAGATTCGATACCTGTATCCAGCCAGGGCACGTCTGTAAGCAACCTTTTGAAGTTCTAGATTCAACACCTGTAACAAGCCAGGAAAATATATGTGGACGATTGATTGTAGATTAATACCTGTAACAAGCCAGGAAATCATCTACATGAAGAGATCGAAGATCAACACCTGTAACAAGCCAGGGAACCATCTTTCTTTCTCAGGTCAGAGATCAACACCTGTAACAAGCCAGGAAATTATCCACATCACCACTTGGGGCATTCGAATGTCAAAAGTGTTCGACATTTCCTTCATCACCTGTTGGAAGATACGGTCCAGATGTGCTCCAGACACGGTTGCCATTCTGTTACCTTTCTTAAGTTCTAGATCAACACCTATAACAGGCCAGGAAAATATCTGTGAACGACCGATTGTGGATTAACACCTGTAACAAGCCAGGAAATTATCTACATCACCACTTGGGGCATTCGAATGTCAAAAGTGTTCAACAATTCCTTCATCACCTGTTGGAAGATGCAGTCTTACACGGACTCATCATGAAGCAACCCTACACTGGTTCCTCCTTAAAACCTCAGATGCAGTTTTACACGGACTCATCATCAGGAAACCCTACGTCGGTTCCTTCTCACAATCAAAAGATCCTTGCCTTCCCCAGCAACAGCCAAGGAATTACTTCCCCCAACAACAGTCAGGTTCCTCCTAACCCCAGCGAAGTATCTCTTCCCACAGAGTAATTCCCCGCAGAGTAATCTCTTCAACAAGTTTACTCCCCAACAGAGTCATCTTCTCCTATCGGTGTATTCTTGCAACCATCATCCCTAGCGGAAACGAAGAACTTGACTCTTCAACATCAGCCCAGGATTTAATTCCCCGGCCGGTCATCAAGGATTTATTTTCCTAGACGAAAATACATTCATAGACATTTCACATTTCATACATCCTGCTTACATACATGATAAAGTGCATACAACACTATCTCATTTTGAGCATCATGACATCACGCATTTCATACATCATGACATTGCATACAACTGATGTTTTGCCTTTTCAGGAAAAGGTCAACCCCAAAGATGATTACTATCAACTATCGCAATTCCAGATTCGATTCCTGTATCTAGCCAGGGCACATCTGAAGAGTTTGAAGATTCGATTCCTGTATCCAGCCAGGGCATATCTGTTGACGACTATTTCCAGATTCGATTCCTGTATCCAGCTAGGGCACATCTGAAGAGTTTGAAGATTCGATTCCTATATCCAGCCAGGGCATATCTGTTGACGACTATTTCCAGATTCGATTCCTGTATCCAGCCAGGGCACATCTGAAGAGTTTGAAGATTCGATTCCTGTATCCAGCCAGGGCATATCTGTTGACGACTAATTCCAGATTCGATTCCTGTATCCAGCCAGGGCACATCTGAAGAGTTTGAAGATTCGATTCCTGTATCCAGCCAGGGCATATCTGTTGACGACTATTTCCATATTCGATTCCTGTATCCAGCCAGGGCATATCTGTTGATGACTATTTCCATATTCGATTCCTGTATCCAGCCAGGGCACATCTGAAGAGTTTGAAGATTCGATTCCTATATCCAGCCAGGGCATATCTGTTGACGACTATTTCCAGATTCGATTCCTGTATCCAGCCAGGGCACATCTGAAGAGTTTGAAGATTCGATTCCTGTATCCAGCCAGGGCATATCTGTTGATGACTATTTCCAGATTCGATTCCTGTATCCAGCCAGGGCACATCTGAAGAGTTTGAAGATTCGATTCCTGTATCCAGCCAGGGCATATCTGTTGACAACTATTTCCAGATTCGATACCTGTATCCAGCCAGGGCATATCTGCAAACATTTGATTGTAGATTCGATACATGTATCCATCCAGGGCATGTCTGCATGAAGAGACTGAAGATCAACCCCTGTAACAGGCCAGGAAATTATCTTTCTTTCTCAAGTACGCAAGTTCTCGCTAAATAATCTCTTATGCGATCAACACATAACTCCAAATGGCATCTATAAGCCCATTCCCGACAAAGTTCCGTCACACCTCCCGATGGCATCTGTAAGCCCATCTCCACAACTATCCATTACACTTCCAAATGGCATCTATAAGCCCATTTCCAGATGGCATCTATAAGCCCATCCTCCTACAAACATTTCTAAATGGCATCTTTAAGCCCATTTCCAGATGGCATCTACAAGCCCATCCTCCTACCAGCAGTCACTAGATGGCATCTTTAAGCCCATCACCAAATGGCATCTTTAAGCCCATTCCCTCTACCATCACATCACCGAGTGCAAATTTTAGGACACTCTAGTGTCCAATCTTCTTTTACCTTCGAGTCGCGAAAGGCAAACTTGCCAATCTAACTCTTCAGGTTCAAGAAGATTGAACAGGGGCAACTGTTGTACCCCAAAATTTGCCCTCGCATTTTTCCCCAAGAAATCACAACTTCAGGCTTTTCCTGATTTTTCAGATTGGCTCAAGAATCGGTCAAACAGACTTTTCTCGTCAGTCAGACAAAATTAGGGTTTTCATTGATTTTCATGGCTCTGGAACAATTCAAGCAGTTTGTTTAGGGTTTGGTTGATTTTGGCTCAACTTTGATCAGGCGAACGTTTCTTTGACATTTGGCCAGGAATTAGGGTTTTTTATGCGCGGTTCCTCAGAAAGGTTTAACTCTACAGTGTTTTTAAAGATATGCTGAGATGTGGATTGAAACATTTGGATTGAGTTCGCATTGTGTGATTAAATCAGTGAAAGGATACATTCTGATTGAATTTGCAGTGTTTGGTAAAAATCAGTAAAAAGGAAAATACGTCTGGGCAATTGTTGTGATTGACTGTTGTTTTTCTTTGGATATTGGAAGCGCCAAGTTTATTAATTGATCAACGCTGAAACAATGTTTAGTTAATTATTTATTATTCTAAAGATTAAATAGTTGGAATTTATTTTCAATTATTTTAATTTAAAGAACTATAAATAATAAATAAACAATTGAAAGGAAGGAAAGGAATTAACCGATAAAAAAGTGGATTTTTATTCATCTTTTAATTATTCGTTACAATTATTGTTTGAATACGGTATTTATTTACAATGTATTCATAATAATAAATGTTTACAAGTGATTAAATTTGGAATAAAACTATCCTATTTTTTCTAAGTTTCCTAATCTTCATTTCTTCTATCCAATGCTCCCTCTGCTTCATTTGATTTTATCTGCAAAGAATAAGAAACAAAAGAAAAAGTCAATTGCAGATAAATAATTAAAAAGCAGACAGATATAGAGTTCATCATTAAAAGCAAACGGCCGGGATCAGTTAGCCCTCTCTGCAAATCATGGGATTTCTCCCGGTTCACAAAGAAGGGTGAAAATGTTTGCAAGTCAAAAATGAATGCACAAAGTCAAAATTGCACATTTCAAAATTGTCAAAACTGCATAGTTCAAAGCAAACAGCATGTACAACTAAGAGTCCAAGTCCAAACTAAGTTCCAATGTCAAACTAAACAAAAGTTTCCCAAAGGATGTCAAAGTACAAAAGGCCATCAAAGCTGTCAAAAGAAGATATGCAAATATCAGGAAAGTAGAAAGTATGCAGAGAAAGGTTAGAAGTGCAAGCAAGGTTTTCAAGTCATCATTTCCCAGCTGTTCGCTTTTTCAAAAAGGGTACAAACACAAACATTTTTTATTGTTTTAAGTTGTACTGGAGAGAGAAGAAGAGGGAAAAGAACAGGCTTACTGGCTTTGAGGCTTGAGAAAGAAAAATATAAAACAAACTGCTAACACAGTAGAAGAGGGGGGAGAAAATCACAAACCAAACAGAACTGAGAACATAAGCTCCCAAGCCTAAAACCAGTTCACTCAGAAACCAGCATAAGCCTGAAGCCTGAAGCATAGCTTCATAAACCCCCTTAACCTGTCAAAACCTGTCCAAGCCTTATAGGAGCCTATAGCCATAACCAGTAAACTCATCAAAGGCCAAACCTGCTGAAACAAAAACCATGCCAAGCTAAAGCATAGCTTCATCAGGCCCAAAACCAGCATAACCTGTAACCTAAAACAAACCTTTCAAAATCAGTAAACCCTGTCAAGACCTCATATGCCCAAAACCTGCAAGCTTAAACCTATCAAGCCAAAGCATAATCCAAACAAAAAATTATGAACCATCAAAAACTCAAACAGAAAGCCATCCATAAACCTGCTAATGCATAAGCCTTTCAAAGCCTCACCATTCCACCAACCTGAACCTGTGTTTCTAAACTAAGAGAAACAGTTCAAAACATCAAAAGGATTTTCAAACAAAGGCCTTTAACTTGTCAAAAGAGCCAAGCATCCCAAAAGCCCTCAGAAATATTCATCATTGGGAAAAGAACAAGCATACAAAGGGTCCAGCATACAAAGCAACAATTCAACAGCATATCAGGGCCATCATACAAGCATACTAAAGCATACATACAAGCCAACAAGAAGAAGAGACAGGAATGTCAACAGACAAGTATTAAAGGCAACTAGGGTCAACGAGAAGAAGGTGATAAAGAAGCAAACAGAAGCAGGCGTACGAGGCAGACAGAGAAGAAGAAAATATATCATCAAGAGGTTCTCAGGCCATAATCATCATCAAACCCTAATACAAGCAAAGAATACACAAACCAGGAAGCAGAAGCTTCATCATCATCATCCCCTCGCAGTCCAAAGCCAGTGTCATCGCGTCCTCCACCCTTGGCCTCCCACAGCGCCTTCCAATCCGTCTCATCATCCCCTTCCAAAGGTATAAACTTTCTTCTTTCTTTTCCAACATCTTGCACAAACATCAAAACAATGTAATCAAGAACCAGAAATAAGCAACAACATGTAAAGGCATAAAACATTAGAACGAAAATCAAACCTCGTAACCATCGCTTGGGGTAACCTTGTGGAAGGAGGAGAAACAGAGTTGGCGTTGGGTGTCCGTGGATGGTTAGAAGTAACTCGGTAGCCATGGAGAGGATGACAAACGGAGAAGACGAAGCAAGCGCGCCGCTCTCAGCAAACCCTAAGTTTTTCCCAATTGAAACAATCACTCACAACCCTAAACGAAAACATTGTAAGACAATTGGGCCTTGCCCACCTCTGAAGCACTGAAGCCCAAGCGAATTTCCAATTCATACCCCCCCTGTTCTATTCATTTTTTTTCTCTATGAATTGCATTTGGGCCTCAAACCTTAAAGCCCATTTCTGATTTCTTTCAAACCATTTTTAACTATCATATCCTTTTTCTATATACAAATTAACATGACTTTTTTTAATATAATTATAATTTTAAACACAATATATTTTTCCTCTAACTTAAAATATTTTCTTTCAATTAAAAAACTTTTGTATAAATATATGTATTAAATACTAATTACTAATATATAAGAAATAATTCTTAAAATATTTTTATTTCGTACATTAATACCTTAATGCATAAAATACATAAAAATACATTATTTAAAACACTTTTTTTTTTATTTTATTAAAACTTATTTTGATTTATACATAATTTCTCTTTAAGTTAATACAATTTCTTTTCTTAGAAATATTTGTACATAATCAATTAAAATACTTTTTTTTAATATACATAATTTAATTAAAATTTAAAACATTTAATTAAAATATTCTTTTTGTACATATTAAAGAAAAATACAAGATTACAAAGATTAAATAAATAAACATCTAATTCTTTTTATTAAGTAAACCATACTTGATAATACATTAAATTCACATTTTCCTAACTTGTAAATAAAATACATGTACACGTACACTTACACAATACATTTTACATTTGATGCATTATACATTTGCTATACTTTGCTATACATTGATTACATTTGATCGCGATTCAATTTGGTTGTAATTATTAAAGTTTCATCCCCATTTGTAAATTTGTACCCCCACTCCCGGATACTATTTGTAATAGCGTAGACTTAAAATTCCCGCAATTTACCGCTTTCGAATTATACCTTGGTTAGACCTAGGGTTTGCATGTACATAAAATCAAACGCTAGATAACCTAATACAAAGACAAATACATGAAATCAATACACAATCACACTTGCACCCCCTAGGGTAATCCCACATGTTGCCTTCCAAAATGGGCCATGCTTGCACGTCGAGTTTCTTTGGCAAAACAAATTCGAATGATCATAAGTCCCTCGATGACGCTTTTGAAAGTTGCCTAAATGGAATGATCATAGTCCCTTCAAAGCAAATTGCCAAAGATACTTGGCACCATTGCATTCATGGTCCATACGATGACCCGCGCCTGTCCCGATCACATCCTAAACGCAAGATTGTCCACCAAATTCAATGGTGGAACAAAATTGTTAAAAAGGGTTGAAAACATAGAGAAAACCTTTGAGTACAATAGGGGTAGACAAAACTCTTAGTTACTTGAGATCAACTTGCAAAAACACTTGCCTCCTTTTCAAAAATCACACTTCATACACACTTTCAAACAAACTTCCAAAAACATTTTGAAACATCTTTTCGAAAAGATACACACCTTTGTAAAACACTCAAACACGAGTCAATTACATTGGTTGCCTAAGACAAGGCATCTTCTTCAAAAACATTTTCAAAAACACACACACACACACACACACACACACACACTATTTTCAAGCAATCGAAAATCAAGGCAAGTGATCTAAAAACCAAGTAACTAAGAGCCCATGGATAACCATGGATGAAAAGGGTGCTAATACCTTCCCTTTTCATAATCTACCCCCCGAACCCACGAAATATCTCAAAAGGTTTTTGCTGTGCTTTTTAACCTTTCCTTTAGGATAAAATAAAAAGTCGGTGGCGACTCTTGCTCAACCGAACAAGTGCGAATACAAACGCAAAACTCAAGTCAGTTCTCCCACCGTATCACAGATGGTACTAGCAATTTACAAGAGTATAGTGGTCCTTGTTTTAATTATGCTAAATTTATCCCGCCTTCTTCGACATCTGTAGGATCACTAGATGTTTTTGGATCGTCATCATCCATTTCGACCTAAGCCACTCTTTCTCTTCAATTTGTTTTGGTAGCTCTAGCTTTTTCAGCTTTAAGGCGTTCTACCTGTCGAACTCTATCAGCCAGTTGGGCCATGTCTCTCAGGTATTGGGTATCTAACTTTTTCCTAATTGAATAGTCTAGGCCTCCTGCTACCATTTCGACCAATTCATGCTCAGGCACTTGGGTAAAGCATCTGGCTTTAAGTAATAGAAACCTATTTAGGTACTCATCAATTGGCTTAGTGAATCTTCTCTTTACACTAGCCAATTCTTTTAGACTTATTTTGGTTTGTCCCATGTAAAATTATTCATGGAACAATCTTTCCAATTGATTCCAATTGTAGATCGAATTGGTTGGGAGAGTGGTGAACCAAGTGAAAGAATTCTTTGCTAGGGAACTTGGGAAATATTTGATCCTAAGGTTTTCGTTGTTTGCTATTTCCCCAGCCTCTATCAAATACCTAGCCACATGTTCGATAGTAGATTCTGTCGTACCCCCTGAAAATTTGGTAAACTTGGGAACCTTTTCCCTAGGGGGTAAGTCTGTTTGCAGAATATATTCTGACAACGGGGATGTGAAGTTTGGTCTGTGAAAACCAATATTCATCCCATTTTGAATCATAACCCTTTCGGTCATGGCAGTCAAATTATTGTCTATTCCATAATTTTGGTGTCGAACTTGCTGTACCAATTCATCAGCATTTTGGTTTATATTCACCATAATCACTCCTTGATCGATTTCTCTAGGGATTGGTGGGGGATTTCGAGGTATTTCGACCCTAGGTTGTTCCATTTCTACTCTAGGGATCTGAGTATTTTGATTAACAGTCAAATCCTCTTCCATGATTACCCCTTGGTTTGCTCTTATTGGTATCCTCTGGGTTGTCGAATAGTTTGGGGTACCCCAAAGAATTCAGCCATGCGCGTCATTTGCGCTGTCATTTATTGGTTCGACTGGGTAGTATTTTGAATGAGGGGGTTTAGCATTGTACTTAGAGTTTGTGCCAACATTTGCATCATATCATGATTACTTTTGTCCATCTGTTGCCTCAAAATTGTTGTCGAAGCATTTGTGAGGCTTGGTATTGTATGAGATGGCCCTCCTAAATATTGGTTTCTACCCAAATTTGCCATACTGGCTCCAGATCCCTGTAATGGCGATGATGAACTCACCAATGGTTCTGAAAAAGTGGAAGTAGCGTTCATAAGGCTAGCCATTTCAGTGGTTGGCATGCCATATGGCTGTTCTCGACCCATCCAGGCTGTCGAAAATCCAGGGGGCACGAATGGTCGAGGTCATGGATTTTCCCTTGGTGGGGGCGTCCCTAATGGACCCCTTGGACCCATATACAAAAGTAAGGGTCCTGTTTGATTTATGGTTAGCATTGGTATTGAGCCAACGGAAGTTGAGATATTCTCTCGGACGGTGGTAATAACCGCTGTTCCAGTAGTTGGTGGAGGTATTTCTCCATTGTTTGGCTCGTTAGCCATACTACTCTCGCTATTTTTATTCCTAACAGTACACTCGTTGGTTACTCTACCACTTCTTAATAACATGCAACGTTATAAATGTACAGAAGAAACACAATAACATGAACAAGGAATTTAATAAAAATTAGCAAGGTCCCACTAGGTGTGCCAATTTATTTACCGTGGTTTTTGGTAAACAACCGTTGCTCCTCCAAAAAGGAAAGTCCTTCTGGTTACTCGCGGGATCGATCAGATTGATCCCAGAACATATGCTAACTTTTATACTGGGTTGATGTAAAATAAGAAAAGAAATCCAGGAAAAGTGCACGTTCGACCAAAGACGAGATACTTGTGATTTTGGAAAGTAAGAAAGTTAATAGAAATGTAGAAACGCGGGTAAAGATGCAGGAAAAGTAACTTAGCAAAATAAGATTAAAGCAATGTAAAGAGATTTTATTAATGAAAAGCGGTGTTTCCAACGTATATTTCTCAGTTTATCCTTTCTCACACAGCGGGTACTTGGACAATATTTGAGTAACTAGCACAATAGGTTGAACACCCCAAAAAACTACACAGATTTCCTAATTTATACTAAAAACTATGTAACCGTCGAGGAGTGGTTATGCACTAAGATGAGGACAAGTGTCCTCTGCATGTCCCTCGGCCTCTAGCTTCCAGCCATGTTGCTTTCCTTTGGCTACTGGCGAAACTGTCTTTCCCTCCAATAATTCAAATTCAAATGTCGCTTTTGGTGTCGACGCGAGGATATTCTCTTCTAGTCGAAGGTCATAAGACCTTATCAGTCGAAATCTTGATAGTGAGTCCTGGTCGAAGACTAAAATATAAATTAGATATTTTCTCTAAGTTATTTCACACGTCGAAACATTCTTCAGCTTGGTTTTATTTATTCCAGTTTTGGTCTAAAAGACCAAATATAGTAGGTGTCGAATTCAGGAGCCAACAGTACCAAACTTCCTATTTTTGATGGCAAAAACTGGAATAGATGGATGATTTAGATGCGCGTGTTATTTGATGCTCAGGATCCTCTTGAGCTTGTTACCAATGGCTATGTTCTAGTTGCAGCATATGCGATAGAAGAAGAGAGAAATGAACAAAGAGACAAGAGGGAGAAAAATCAGAAGGTGTTATTTTACATTCATCAGTGTTTGAATGTGAATGTGTTTGAGAAGACTGTTGATTCGATGACGGCGAAGGAGGCATGAGACACACTGGTCAGATGCTATGGTGGTGAAGATGGTCAGATGCTATAGTGGTGATGCATTACTAAAGAAGGTAAAGCTTCAGTCCCTGCGAAAGCAATATGAGAACCTCAATATGAAGAACAATGAGAAGGTTTCTGAGTACATCTCCAAAGTGATTCTGATCACTAATGAGATGAAATCTTGTGGAGAAACCCTTTCTGAACATGTAATCATTGAGAAGATATTTGAGGTTGCTTACTCCTCAATTTGATTAAATTGTTGTAGCAATTGAATATTCTAAAGATCTGGAAACCATGAGAATAGAAGAGCTGCAAAACAGTCTAGAGGCGGAAGAGTTGCGTCTGACTAAAAGAACTTATGAGAGGGAAGTTGAGCAGGCTCTAAAGGATTCTTTTGTAAAGAAGGACCATAAGTATTCTTGTTCATAAGCCAAGAATAGACGTGGTGATAGATTATAGAAGTCATAAACCTATACTTCTGATGAGAAGAAACATCAGAAGGGAAAGGAGAAGTTTGACAAGAAGAAGGTTCAATGTTACTGTTGTAAGCAGTTTGGCCATTTTGCTAAAGGTTGTTGGTCAAATAAGGGAATGAAATCAGAAGAAGCAAATATAGCCAGAGGAGATTCTGTTGATGAGCATGTACTATTGATAGCTTCTGAGTCTGATGGAAAGTGCTTGGCAGACTGGTGGTATATGGACACTGGCTGTTCAAATCACTTGACTTGAAACAAACAATGACTGATAGATTTTGACTCTAGAAGGAGGACCAAATCAGATGTGATGATGATACATACCTTAATGCAAAAGGTATGGGAAATGTCAAAGTTAAAGTGAAGAATTGGAAGACCGCTCTGATCAAGGATGTTTGGTATGTTCCTGGAATTAAGAGCAATCTGACGAGTGTAGGTCAGCTCATTGAGAAAGGTTTCTCAACCATTATGAAGGACAATCTCTTGAAGTTGTATGATTCTAATTAGAAGTTGATTATGTAGTCTGAGCAGGGAAGTAATAGAACATTCAAAGTGAATTTACAAACAACTGAAATAGAGTGTCTTAGTGCAGAAGGCGTTGTAGGAAATAGTAAGTTATGGCACAAGAGGTTAGGGCATCTGAACTACAGAAGTGTAGGGTATCTGAGTTCCAAGAAGCTCGTGTGTGGCATTCTGAAGATTGTGAAGCCTGAGAAGTCATGTGAGGTATGCATGAAAGGCAAGCAATCCAGATTGCCATTTGTGTTAGAAGTAACCCCAAGAGCAAAACATGCTTTGGGAGTAGTGCATTCTGACGTGTGTGGAGCATTTTCAGAACCTTCACTTGGAGGAAATGGATACTTTGTGTCTTTTATGGATGAGTTCACAAGAATGACATGGGTAACACTCACCAAAAGTTTAAACATGAGGTGTTTAGCAAGTTCCAGAAATTTAAGTTGGAGGCTGAGAAACAAAGTGGTTAGAAGTTAAAGATTCTTAGAACACATGGTAGAGGGGAGTATAACTCTATTGAATTCCAGAAGTTCTGTGATGAAAATGGAATTGAGCATGAGGTTGCTGCTCCTTATACTCCTCAACACAATGGTCTTGCTGAAAGAAGAAATCGTACTTTTCTTGATATGACTAGAAGCATGCTGAAAAAGAAGAAGTTACCTCATAATTTGTGGGGAGAAGCTCTAGCCTCTTCAGCGTATGTGCTAAACAGGTGTCAAACAAAGAAGTTGAAGGAAATTGTTCCTTTATAAAAGTGGACTAGAGACAATCAAAGTGTTAGCCATCTGAAGGTGTTTGGTTCTATATGTTACAAACATGTTCCAGAAGCTAGAAGAAAGAATCTTGATGATAGAAGCAAAGCAATTATTCTGGTGGGGTACCATAGTACATGTGTATACAAGCTTTATTCTCCAGAAACTAATAAAGTTGAAGTCAGCAGAGACGTCATTGTAAAAGAATCAGAAGTATGATATTGGAATAAGTTTTAATCTATTTCTGAAGATAAGCCAGAACTTGACAGTTTTGAAGAAGAGTCAGAGTCAGATGATGATTCTGGAAACTCTAAAGATGAGTCAAATGGTGAATCTGATTTTGATCCAGATTTTGATGATGATCCTGAATATGGTGGTGGTCATGCTTCTGGAGGAGAAAACTCTAAAGATGTAGGTTATGAAGGATAGGCTTCTGAAGATGACCATATTTCTGGTGAAAATCATGTCCTTAATGGTGTACCTTCTGAATGAGGAGCTTATGAAGGTAGTCTAGCCTCTGATGAAGGTCATGATTCTGAAGGTGATCCAACTTCTAAAGGTGGTCAAGTATCTGATATTGTTCCTGAATCAGAAAGAGTTTCTGAATAAGTTCAGAGGCCACACCAATTCAGACAAACACCAAGAACGTTTGTAGTATTTGATATGTTGTAAGACACTGAAGTAGATTCAGAAGGAAAAATTGTTCATTGTGCCATGTTAGTAGACTTTGAACCTGTGAGTATTGAAGAAGCTCTCAAAAAGAAAGTATGTTTGAATGCCATGAAAGAATAACTTGAGGCTATAGAAAGAAACAATGTTAGACAATGTGACGGATCTAGAAGGGGGGGGGGGGGGGGGGGTTGAATAGATCCCTTTAAAATTTTTGCGTGTTTTGTAAAATTGTTTTTATCAAAGAGCAACAACACTCAATCTGATCGTCTAAACTTTACATATTGGAAATATCGGATATGCGAACCAACTTGATGAAAATGATGAGAATAGAATCACAATCAAAGATGAATATGATGAATCGCTTTAGCAAGTTTAACAAGGTGTAAGTTATTACCAATTTGTTGGGGAGAAGATAAAGCACATTTGTGAGTTGTAAATTCACCAAACACTTGGTGTTCTTACTACACAAGGTTTGGTTATACTCAAATTGTAGTGATTATAGCGATTCGAATGAATGCTATGTGAGTTTTAAATTTTAGTTTATCACTACAGTTATCTTGTATGAATGAGAAAGTTGATAACTCACAAATTTAAGCAGATAGAAATCAAATGCAAAAAACTAAAATGGACACGGTATTTGTTAAGGAAGTTCACCTTGTCTTCCTCGCGTGGGCTACTCTGCCCCCAATTCTAGAATCTAGAATTAGGATATGAAATTAATTTTGCAATGTTTGTAAGGGAAGATACAATCACCACAATTCAAAATCACTTGATGAATCTTATATGTTGCAATCCTCTTCCCTTGATTCCAGATGAATCAAGTATTCCTGACGCCTGACTTTCTTGTTGAAAGCCCTGATCATCCGTTTTTAATACGTCTGACCATGACAAACAGCAGTAAGTCGCTTCTCATCGATCAAATTAAGTTGATCAAGCCGGGTCTGAATCCAATCGTCTTCACTTAAACCAACATCCTTCATAATCCTTAAGGAAGGAATCTGAACTTCTATAGGTAAAACAACCTTCATGCCATATACCAAAGAAAAGGGGGTTGCCCCAGTTGAAGTACGCGCCGTGGTACGATATCCGTGCAGAGCAAACGGTAACATCTCATGCCAGTCCTTGTAGGTGACTGTCATCTTTTGAATGATCTTCTTGATATTTGTGTTCACGGCTTCAACAACACCGTTCATCTTTGGCCGATAGGGAGATGAATTGTGATGTTGAATCTTGAACTGCTCGCACAGAGCGGTGATCACAGTGTTGTTCAAATTTGTACCATTGTCCGTGATGATCCTGTCAGGGATACCATACCGGCATATGAGATTCTGCTTGATGAAGCGGGCAACCACATTCTTTGTAACAGAGGCGAAGGAAGCTGCTTCGACCCACTTGGTAAAATAATCAATAGCGACCAAGATGAAGCGATGTCCATTGGATGTCGTACGCTTGATCTCTCCAATCATGTCAATTCCCCACATCGCGAATGGCCAAGGAGCTGTCAGAATGTTGAGAAGAACTGGAGGAATATGTACCTTGTCAGCATAGACTTGGCATTTGTGACAAGTACGGGAATATTGATGACAATCAGCTTCCATGGTAGACCAGTAATAGCCTGCCCTTAGAATCTTCTTAGCCATCGTATGTCCGCTTAAGTGGGTGCCAAATATGCCACTATGTATTTCAGTCATGATCAACTCGGTTTCAACCTTGTCCATGCAACGAAGTAGAACACAATCATGGCTACGCTTATATAAGATACCATTGCTCAGGAAGAACTTGGCAGCAAATCTCCTTAAGAAATTTTTGTCATTGACTGAAGCTCCTTCAGGGTATTCTTGAGTCTGGAGATAACTTTTGATTTCATGAAACCAAGGTTGTTCCACTACTTCTTTGGTATTAATCTCATGACAGTGTGCAGGTTCGTCCATTTGTTCAATGGAGATTTGGGGATCCTCATTATCCCAGTTGAGTTTAAACATGGAAGACATTGTAGCCAGAGCATCTGCTAGCTGATTTTCTTCTCGCGGGAAGTGCTCAAAAGTAATCTGCTCGAAATGAGGCAACAATGTCAAGACATGTTCTTTGTATGGGATAAGATTAGGATGTTTAGTGTCCCACTCTCCTTTGATTTGACAGATAACCAAAGCTGAGTCCCCAAATACAATCAGAGATTTGATTCCCATGTCAATAACAACCCTGAGACCAACGATACAAGCTTCATACTCGGCCATGTTGTTGGTACAGCTGAAGCAGAGTCTAGCAGTGAAAGGTGTATGGCAACCTTATGTAGAAATAAGTACTGCGCCGATACCGTTGCCAAGTGCATTTGAAGCACCATCAAAGTACATGGTCCATCGGGATCCTTGTTTAGGTCCGTCATATGGTCTGTTACCTTCAATGTTGTCCAATGTCATAATGTCCTCGTCAGGGAAGTCAAACATCATAGATTGGTAATCTTCAATGGCTTAATGAGCTAGATGGTCAGCTAGTACACTCCCCTTTATAGCTTTTTGGGTTGTGTACTGGATATCATATTCAGTCAGGATCATCTGCCATGTAGCGATTCTTCCGGATAAAGCAGGCTTCTCGAAGATGTACTTAGTCGGATCCATTTTAGAGATAAGCAAAGTGGTATGTGTCAACATATACTGCCTTAGCCGGCGAGCAGCCCATACCAAAGCGCAACAAGTTTTCTCGAGCAGTGAGTATCGAGTCTCACAGTCGGTAAACTTTTTGCTAAGGTAATAAATGGCATGCTCTTTTCGGCCAGACTCGTCATGTTGGCCCAGTACGCACCCCATTGAGTTATCCAAAACAGTCAGATACATGATTAAAGGCCTTCCTTCAACGGGTGGCATCAAGATAGGAGGTTCCAGCAAATACTCCTTGATCTTATCAAAAGCAACTTGACAGTCATTATTCCATTCAACCACCTGATCTTTCTTCAACAGCTTGAAGATTGGTTCACATGTAGATGTTAGGTGAGAGATGAACCTTCCAATATAGTTTAAGCGTCCTAAGAAACCTCAAACTTCCTTTTCAATGTGGGGGGAAGGCATTTCTTGTATAGATTTGACTTTAGCAAGATCAACCTCGATGCCTTTGTTACTGACGATGAATCCCAAAAGTTTACCGGACCTGACGTCGAAAGTGCACTTGTTAGGGTTCAATCTGAGCTTATATTCCTTCAATCTGACAAACAGCTTTTGCAGATGGTTGAGGTGTTCTTCTTCTGTTTGTGAACGAGCTATCATGTCGTCTACATAGACTTCAATCTCATGATGTATCATGTCATCAAACAAAGCTACCATGGCTCGCTGATAGGTTGCCCCGACGTTCTTCAGTCCGAATGGCATCACTTTATAGCAGAAGGTACCCCACTGCGTAACAAAAGTAGTCTTCTCCATGTCTTCGGGGGCCATTTTGATCTGGTTGTATCCCGAGAATCCATCCATGAAGGAAAATACCTTGTGTTGAGCTGTGTTGTCAACCAAGCTGTCAATATGTGGCAGTGGAAAATCATCTTTAGGGCTAGCCCTGTTTAGGTCTCTGTAGTCCACAGACATTCTGACTTTGCCATCCTTCTTAGGCACGGGCACAATGTTAGCAACCCATTGTGGATAGGAAGTAACAGCCATAAAACCAGCATTGAATTGTTTCATCACTTCAGCTTTGATCTTTTCGGACATGTCGGGCCTCATTCGACAGACTTTTTGTTTGATTGGTGGGCAGTCTTCTCTTGTAGGGAGACGGTGAACCACAATATCCGTATCCAATCCTGGAATGTCTTCATAGGACCAGGCGAATATCTCAACATATTCATTCAACAGCTGAACTAAATGCTCTTTGACATTTGGCTCCAGGTTGGCACCCACTTTAACCTCTTTCTTGTCTTCCTTTGTTCCCAAATTGATAGTCTCTAGCAATTCTTCATGGGACAGAATAGCCCTTTCCTCTTGTTGCAAAAGTCTAGCTAACTCTCCAGGCACTTCACAGTCTTCATCACCTTCGTACTCGGCATGATTGACCAAATCTTCAGAGTCACCGAAGGCCAAAGCAGAATAGTCACTCATGGAATCCGGAGTGGATGGGTACCTGCATTTTGTGAGTGTGGGTGTGTGTAAGGGATAGCCATCCTTAAACAAAACAAAATGTAAAAGGAAAGAAAATGAACACAACAGTTTATAGATGAAAACGTCCAATGATTCATTAAAAATGGCATATGAAAATGAAGAATCAAAACCCTTACAAATGGACCTATATGCCCCGAGTAAGGCATAAGGTGAAAAGAGTGTATGAATTGTTAAATAATACAGACCAAACAGGAAATTGTTCAAAGATAAATTACTGATTGATGAAAGTGATGGGAACGGAGTCTTTCGCCTCCCAGTTGCTTAATCCTCCTTCAATGGTTGGAAAGATCCAATCTTCAAAGTTGTCTTCTTCATCATCATCTTCTAAGGCATGAATTCCATGGTGAGTAATTTTTAAGGGTGGTCCTCCAGCCCGGGAGCGACGCACAGCTTTCTGGTCAGCGGCAGTAAAACCTAGTCCGAACTTGTCCGTCTTGTGAGAAAAATCAGGCAGTTGCCCCCACACTGTACTTCCTCCTTCTTTGATTACAGCCTTCACATCTTTAAGGGATTCCATCCGAGACACAGGCTTGGAAAGGATCGACACATCAGTCATTGTCTTTGCTACTGCTACTTCAGGAGAAACCTCTTCAAAGTGTTGGAAAGGCGTTTATATGAATTCGCCATCTAACTCCACATAGCGTAGGAGTTAAGGTGACTTATCATATACGTCTCCTCACCATGAACCGTTATGATCTTACCCTGAACTGGATACTTTAGCACTTGGTGTAGAGAAGAAGAGACTGCCCCAGCGTTATGGATCCATGGCCTTCCCAACAAGCATGAATATGAAGGACGGATGTCCATCACATGAAATGTAGAGTTGAAAATTTCTGTACCCACTTTGATTGGAATGTCCACTTCTCCGTGAACCATCCTCTTAGAACCGTGGAAGGCTCTAACAATGATGTTACTGGGCTTTAGGGTCAAACCTTCACAGTCTAATCTGTCCAACGCCTTTTTTGGGTAGAACATTTAGAGATGAACCAGTATCCACCAGAACATGAGCAAGCGTGGTCCCTCTGCATTCTACCGAGACATGCAGCGCATCGTTATGCTTTCTTCCCCTAGGGGTCAAATCAGCATCAGAAAAACCAAGACCATTATCGGCTGTAAGGCTAGCCACGCACTCTTGAAACTGGTCCGCAGAAGTTTCTTGAGGCACGTGTGTCGTCTTTAGAAATTTGATCAAGGCTTTGGCATGAGCCTCGAAGCAGAGTAAGAGAGCCAGCATGGAGATTTTTGAAGGGGTTTGCCTTAGCTGCTCTACGACATCATAGTCGCTCTTCTTGATTATCTTTAAGATTTCTTCCATCTCTTTTTGGGTGGTCTCGGGGATAGCCATAGTCTGAGCCTTCATCCTGACAGGCGCTTCTTGGATCCCCTTACCTTTATTGGTAGTAACATCAGAGGGTCTAGCTTCGGGTGCGTCAATTTCTTCAATTATCAGACTTTGCACAGATGGCTTGATAGGTACAGAAACTCTCGAGGGTCCGAAGACTGCCCGTGGAGGAGCAATCTCCGGAGAGAAGATCCTTCCGCTACGAGTTATCTTGCTTGTTCCCGTATTATTCCCTATATCATGGGTTTCATCATCGGAATTCTCTTGGACTGATTTGATCTGTTTGACACCATGGTAGAAGATCTCTCCTCCGTAATTCCATGGTATCGTCTTGTTGGACTTATACGGGATAGACCCCGACATGGTGATTTTTAGCGGCACAAACTTAGGATCAGGCGTAATCTTAACAGGCCTTTTGCAGGTCTTGGAAAGATTGTCGGAGATGGTTATTATAGCAATGTCATTGATTGGAGTATCAAAGGTAATAGGAGTAACATGAGTGATAGTAGTAATAGGGGTTTTTCGGCGCTTCTTTCAAGTTGGTAAGGTTCAACTTTAACAAATGAGGGAGGACTTGAGCCGGTGTCATATTGATTCGGGTGAATTGTTGTTGTGGCCTTTCTACCCTTTGCTTATTAGCTCTTGGTTGATTGCTGCGAGGTTGGTCGGCTGAGGAGTTTTGGATCATAACAGCCCCCACCATTGGTCGGCGCTCTGTTCTCCCTTGGTTTCTCTGGGTATGAATAGCAGAAACTTCCTTCTTGGCTGGGAAGGTCTTCTTAATAGCAGTGGAAGCAGAGACATCCTTTTGAATTTTACCACTTTTAATGCCAGCTTCGACCCTTTCACCAGTCATAATTAATTCGGTGAACCCTGCAGATGAGCTCCCGATCAAGTGATTGAAGAACGGACCTGACAGAGTCCCTAAAAACATGTCAACCAGCTCTCTATCCGATAATGGTGGCTGCACCCTTCCAGCCAAATCCCGCCACTTCTGGGCATACTCCTTAAATCCCTCATTAGAGGCCATACCCATACTCTGTAGTTGAGTACGAGTAGGCGCTAAATATGCATTGTATTGGTATTATCGGTAGAATGCAGCAGCCAAATCTTCCCAGTTATGAACATCAGATCTCTCAAGTTGATAGAACCAGTCCAATTACGTGCCTAACAAACTATCTTGAAAAAAGTGGACCCAAAGATCTTTATCAGAAGAGTAAGGTTGGATCTTTCTGACGTAGGATCTCAGATGCATCTTTGGACATGACAAACTGTCATACTTAGCAAATGTAGGTACTTTGAACTTGGGAGGAATGACGATCCCAGCAACCAACCCTAGTTCTTCGAAGTCCAACCCAGGTACCCTATGCAATTCCATGGCTGCCAACTGATCCTCGAGATTTTTATACTTATCATTCGCCAAGGGGTATTGCTGTTCGGAGTAATCTTCATCCTCTTCCTCTTCTTCTTCTTCGGCTTCAGATTTGGAAGGCATTGCAACTCCTTTTCCCTTACCAACCCCTTCGTCAGACGTCGAGGGAAATTCCAGAACTCTCCTAGCCTGATGCTCAAATGTCCTTCCCATAGTGGCTACCCCAACTCTTTTCTTCTTCTTCTTCTTCCTTTCTGGTTCCTTCTCTTTCTCTAACAGTGCTTTAAGATCCTCTTGACCCTTTTCTAAGGTCATGAGGAGTTGTTGGAATTGCAAATTTTGTGCTTGCAGATCTTTAACTGTCTGCTCTATATCCATCTTTCTGAAATAAACAGCAGAAAGATAAGGAAACCTGTTGTGAAGACCTGTTTATGCATATGATGAATGATATGTTATTCATGTAATGCATTCAAGGATTCAGAGATTCAAATTTGTTGCAAACAAAAAGAACACACGTCATATTAAGAAGAAATTTGTTAGTACATAAATGCCCCATGGGCAAAATATTACAAAGTTCTTAATGTAAAAATACATTGCGCATCCTCTTTGGTGCGATGTAATTGTTGAGAGTTTCCTCTTCGTCAAGCCGGCGGATAAGTTCCAAAACCTTCTTCTCACTGGCATAGAAGCTGGCTTCAAAAGTATTCCGCTCTTCCTTGAGTTGTATCCAACTCTTTTGTAATTCTTCCAATGATGTTGGCATGTCAGGATGTAGGAGGGTGTATGGAACCTCTCCTTCCATAACAGGCTCTTTGATCACGGGGAGAATGTGAGGGTAAGGCATCATAAGACTCTGTGCGCGGGTTCGTACCCACTTGAGATAAGGCTCAAAGGGGATGGAATTATTGTGCCCCAGTGTCTTACTATCCACTTTGTTGGGCATCCTCCAAGCTCTGATAAACCTTTGTCGAAGTCCTTGAGTGTCGTTATCGAAGTCAAAAACCAAGTCAGGGATCAGAATATCACGAGGACCATCTCTCCGGGCATATCCAAACTACCTTAGAGCTAAACAGGGGTTATAGGTAATGCCTCCTCTAATGCCAAGTAGTGGGACATTAGGGAACTCCCCACAATGATCAATGATGATGACATTTTCTCTGGACCGAGAACACCAATGAACATCAGAGTGTGTAAGAGTCATCAACCATTGTGACCACCTTAAACCCTGCTCATTCTTCAAAACTGATTGGGGAAGGTGAGAAATAAACCACCTTGCTAGAAGAGGAGTACAACACATGAGAACACCTCTTTTCCTCATTGTTCGTGTGTAAAATGAGTGTAGGATATCCCCAAGCAATGTAGGCATAGGATTCCGAGATATGAAAATCTTGACAACATTCACATCTATAAGTTGGTCAGGGTTTGGGAACAAGACCAACCCATAGATGATAATTGCTACAATCTCCTCAAAAGCTTGTAGATCTAGAGAATTCCAGCAGTCTTGTGCCTTCTGAAATAGAAACTTTGCCAAGAAACCCTTGACACCACTTCTGGTTTCCCAATGACCTTTGATATCATATGGTTACAAGTGTAAGGCTTGAGCAACGTCTTCAGGCTTTAGTTCTCTTTCTGTACCGTTGTAGGGTAGTTGATGGAGAATAGGAATCCTCATGAGTTGATAAAATTCCTCCATAGTAGGTACTAGTTGGTAATCAGGGAATGTGAAACAGTGGTGTAGGGGGTCAAAGAACTGGAAGAGAACTTTCACCATGTCTTCTTCAATGTTGGAGTTGACCAAGTTAAGAAGTCTACCATGTCTTTCACTGAAGAGAGAATTCTCTGGAATTTTGGAAGTAAGCTCCTTGAGTTGAGGAGGGATTCTCACAAGGTTGACTTGGATTGTTTTCCTGCGAAGAGATTCCATGACCTACAAAACAAGAACAAAGATGAAGATCCAAACCCTTGAAATGGTTAGTGGATGCATATGATGCTTTATGATGTTCATGATGTATGCACAAGCATATGTACAAACAAGTTACACAAGATCCTAGTTTCAGGCATGCATGAGGTTTCATAGGTAAGTACCCTCTTGAAGTTAGTTAGCTCAACCTGTCCTATAAATAGTAACCGGGTTCTAAGGAGCTCAATATCACTGGATTATTTTCTGTGTTTATTGTTTCAGTTTGGCCACTTAACTGACGACTGAAATATTCCAAGAAAACAACCCTCAATGAGTGTAGTATCGAGTATCTACCAACTTTGGACTGCACCAAAGCCGATCATCTCACTACCCCTAAAAAAGGCCAAGATGGTCAAGTAAGGTTCTAAGAGTTCATTAGTGCTTTACGACATCACTCAGCGGCCCCGTATTCTCTTTGATTGACTCAAAGGCTACCGGTACTCACAAATATGTCGCACTAATATAGCTATTGCTTCAACCATGTCGATATACCCCGCACAGTTTCCACAATGTATTGCTATTTACCTATGAATGTTTCCCAAAAATCCGGGTGGAGGATTAAAACCCAAACAAGAGAATAAAATGTAAAGCAATCAAAGCAATCAAGATAAGCATGCAAGGGTGATCTAAACCCTAAGGTTACTCCACTTTTAGTTAAGTCCCCAGCAGAGTCGCCAGTTCTGTGATACGGTGGGAGAACTGACTTGAGGTTTTGCGTTTATGTTCGCAAATGTTTCGGTTTAGCAAGAGTCGTCACCGACTTTTTATTTTATCCTAAGGAAAGGTCAAAAAGCACAGGAAAGACCTTTGAGATGTTTTCTTGGGTTCGGGGAGTAGATTATGAAAAGGGAAGGTGCAAGAACCCTTTTCATCCACGGTTATCCATGGGCTCTTAGTTACTTGTTTAGATCACTTGCTTTGCTTTTCCAATTGTTTGAAATGGTGCTTTGTGTGTGGTTTTGAAAGATGTTTTGAAAAGAGGCCATCTTTATGGCAACCTTTGTAATGATTCTTGTTTGAATGTATACAAAGGTGTTTTTGTCTTTTGAAAAGATTTCAATGTTTGAAAGTTTGATTTGGATAATGTTTTGAAATTGTGTTGTGAAGTGTGTTTGAAAATAGCAAGGATGTTTTTGCAAGATTTTTGATCAAGTAACTAAGAGCTATCTACCATATTTTACTCAAAGATCTTTCCTAATGTTTTTAACCCTTTTGACAGTGTTATTTCACCATTGCATTTGGTGAGCAACCTTGTGTTAGGATGTTAAAGGGGACAGACGCGGGTCATCGTATAGACCATGATAACAATTGTGTCAAGTATCTTTGGCAATTTTTTGAGGGACTTGATCATTTTTGTTTAGGAAACCAAGATAGTGTCATCGAGGGACTATGATCTTTTGTTTTGTTTTTGTTTTGCCAAAGTACCCAACATGCATAACATGACCCATTTTTTAAGGCAACAAGTGAATTGTAACCCTAGGGGTGAAAGTGTGCATTGTGTTTGATTTTCATGCATTTTTGTCTTTGATTAGGTCAAACTATTTGTTGATTTGGATTTTTGCATACAAACCCTAATTCTCTAATCATGGCATAATTGAAAGCGTAAAGTGCAAGAATTAAAATTCTAAACTATTACAACATGATTATAGGGATGGGGGTACAATCTTTGAGTGGGGTGGGGGGGGGGGGGGGGGGGGGGGGGGTATTTGACAAAAAATATAAACCCCTAGTTTACTATTACATCCAAATTGAATTTAATTGCATGAATAATAAATGGATAATATTTAAATAAACAAAAAAAAAGACAAATATATCAAATAATATGAAATATGCAAAAAAAAGGGTTTTTGTTCATTGATGTATGTAAAATATTTAATGTAAAAAATAAAGGAATAAACAAAAGATTTATTTTATTTGTTTAAGGGTAAAACCCTAATTTCTTTAAGAAAATAAACACATTATATTATTTATATACAATAAAATATATTAATATTTGTAAAAATAAAATATACTTAGAAAAAAGTATTTTTTAGTATAAATAAAAATAAAAGTAAAAATGTAATATTTTGTATTTTTTATTCTAAAGTATTTAATAAAATAAAAAGTATATATTTATATATGTATATTAATCAAATTAAATATGTACAATATAAAATAAAATATGTACAAAAATAAAATATTTTTAGTATGAATAAAAATAAAGAACAAAAATAAAAGTATAAATTATATATATTTTTTAAGTCTTAATAAATAATATAAAAGTATTTAAATACTTTTTCATGTTAGAAAAATTAAAATAAAATGCCAAATAAATATAAAAAATTTATGAAAATATTTTTGAGCATTTTTTATATTTGGAAATAAATAAACAAAATCAGAAATGAAAACAAAAATGCAAAAATATAAAAATACAAGAAATTGGGCCAGGGGGTGCAAAAAGGAAAATAGGGGGTGTCAAGAGTGAGCCAGGCCAAGCCCAGCCCACCACTTCATCTTCAACCTGCAGATTTTGAAAAAAAACGCGCGCGCCTGCACAAACTTGGACATCCTTCATATGAGCTCTATTGCAAAAACTCACAACATCAAACTTGTAGAGAATTTCAAGACGATTCCAACCATATAAACAACTTGTCTTAACTCTCAAAGACCAAAGAGAATTTATCTGGCCCTAAAATCTGACCTAGTTTTTTCAGCATGTTCATGGATGAAATTCTCCTAGCACACTTAATATAAATGAAAACTGAGCATATGTACAACTTCATGGCAATGAACACTATATTTTTTATTCACAAACCTAAGGCTAAATGTTCCTAAATAGAGAGATAGAAAGTGGAGAAAAACCTATTTCAGTTGGATTCGTGTAGAGCAATGTAGTGTTTTTCAACAAGGCTTGAGATGTCTGGTAGCTTACTTGAACTTCACTTGACCTTCTCCAATAGCTAGCTTGCCTTGAATGTCCTTGAATCAGCCTATAGAACTCAACCTGCAAAAGCTCAAAATGAAAATGGTGAACACTGTAAATGGAGTTACAGTTGGTGTTTGAGGTTTGGGATAGCTTGGGTGAGTTGAATGGAAGGTGTTTGAAGCAACTTGGGGCAAAACGCACGAGCCAAATGAGCTATGGAACTCAAGTTGCAGAACTTGCCCTGTTTTGCCAAAGGAATGTGATTTCTGGCTATGGGGTGTTTAGAGGCTCTAGCAATCGTGTTTCTAGCTCAAAGGGGTGTGAGAAAGATGTCTAAACTGTTTGCATAAGTTGGTACTGGCTGGATTTCAAGTTCTCAAGTTTTTGACAAGTTTCTTGTTTTTGAAGTAAGAATGTGGAAGTGAAGTTACAGGCCTGTACAGGCTATCAAATATGCTTGCATACTTTTCTCTTGGACCCTCCAACTTGTGGATTTGATTTTCCCTCTGAGATATGTACCAATGCTCAAGGGATAGTGGTTTGACATAAAGCACATTATGGCAAAAATGGAAATGTGCCTTTTTCTACTTAGGGCTTAATCTTGTGTATAATGTCCAAATGACCAAAACAAAAGCTTAGAATGATGGATTTGCATTTAATTATGGAGTGTGAAGTGGTTTAGAGGCTTGTAAGCTAGTGTAAGGCATGCTGGTTTGAAAATGCAACTTGTATGAACATGAATATGCCATGGATGAAAAGTGAGTGTTTGCCAACTTCAAGCCTTCGATTCTCCCTAACCACAAATGTGTTTGAGGAGTTCTTGGATAATTTTGAAAGCTTGCAACATGCTCTATAATCCATATTTGAAATGAAACTTGAGATTCCAAGTTAAACAATGTGAAAAATGGCCAAGAAGATAGGTCAAAATCCTGCCTAAACTAGGGCAAAATTTCACTAAGTTAAAAGTTTTAGGGACCCTTGTTCCAAAAATCATAACTTGAGATCCAAGCTTCTTTTGAGAAAACTTTGTTAATAAAAGTTGTAGAATTTGTGTAGGACTACAACTTTCATGTTTAAGGTTTTGTTTGAATCCATTTGCATCATGGTGAAAATGTGGGGCAAAGTTAGGAAAAATTAAGAAAATTTCATAACTTAGAAAATTTCTAAGTTATGAAAATTTTCAACTTTAAACCCTAATTTGCAATTTTGGGTTTATTGATGAAAAATTTTCATAATTTTACACATCTTGATGAAAAATGACCCTTAGCACTTGATTTTGACCAAAACGTCAAAGTTTGACTTTTCAGTGTACAATCAAATTTTGATCAGTTGACTGAAAAATTCATATGTCCATCCCATGCATTTGAGATCTTTTGAACTTGTTGAGTAAGTAAAGATGATGTCATTGAGTTCTTGAGTCCATGGTTGAACCTAATTTGCCATTGGCTAGGTCAAAAAGTCAGAAATTGCCTTTGTACAATCAAAACCCTAAAAATGACCATTTTGCCCTTTTGGTGATCTGATCAAATTTCTTGTGGAGTTGTGGTCCAAACTTGATCCAATGGTTCATATGAGTTCATAATGTTGATGTGGGTCAAAATTCACGAGGTTTGACTGTAAATTGACCACAGTTGACTTTTTCCCCAATACAACTGATTTCTAGGTCAACTGTCCAATTGACTGGGCAAAAATTTGATTCAAGGCTTGAAATTTGGTATGGACAAACTTATGAGTCCAATATGAAGTATGAAAGTCAATTTGAGCATTGAAGGTCCAAAAATCCTTGTGCAAACTCAAACTCTAGTTTAGGTCATCAGTGCAAGGAGATGTCTTGAGCAGAGCAAACCCTAGCTTGATCTTGAGTTCCAAGAGCCTTGTGATGAGAAATGTTGATAAAAATGAGAGGGAAAATTTTGGGGTACAACAATTGCCCCTGTTCAATCTTCTTGAACCTGAAGAGTTAGATTGGCAAGTTTGCCTTTCGTGACTCGAAGGTAAAAGAGGATTAGACACTAGAGTGCCCGTAAATTTGCACTCGTCAAAATGTAGCTGAGGGAATGGGCTTAAAGATGCCATTTGGAAATGGTAGAATCTTGCTGGAGATGGGCTTAGAGATGTCATCCAAAACTTGTTTGTTGAAAATCAGTAAAATGAACATCAGAATAGTATCCGTATTTGGAACGTATCTGAGTTGTATCTGGAGACTGGGTTTGTATGAGCAAGGGAATGACGTCCGTGTCTAGAGCGTATCTGAGCTGTAACTGTATTTGATTCTTGAATGAATATCAGAACGACTATCGTGTCTGGAGTATATCTGCATTCTGAATGGGTAATAGAGAAACATCTGTGTATGGAGCATCTATGTGCTGGGGATAAATTCCGAATGAGTGACAGAATGGCAACCGTGTCTAGAGCGTATTTGGACTGTATCTGAAGTTGAGATCTGTATGAGTAGAAGAATGACTTCCGTGTCTGGAGTATATCCGTACTGTAACTAGGATCTGGACAAGTGACAAAATAACTTCAGTGTCTGGAGTGTATCTGGTCTGTATCTGATTGCTGGAGTCTGAATGAGTAATAGAATGACCTCCACGTCTGGGGTGTATCCATAGTGTATCTTGACTTGAAATTCTGAATGAGTAATAGAATGACCACCGTGTCTGGGGGTGTATCCATACTGTATCTGAAATCTCTGAATAGTTGTTAACGATAGCTTTTTAATCTTATCTTGAAAGGGTAAAATGTTAGCTAAAGCACAAAGTTATGTTGCATGATATGTATGATGCAATAAAATGTGTTCCATCAATGTTTATGATATATGAATGTAATGGATGTGCATGTAAGCTGATTAGCTGTCTTGCTGAGGAAAATAAATCCTTGATAGCTGGAGATAATGAAATCTTTGACTGCTGCCGGGGAAAGTAAATCCTTGACCGATGTTGGGGATTCCAAAAATCTTTGATTGTTGAAGATGAGAGAACCTTGCTGATTACTGTTGGGGATAGAAAATCCTTGGAAACCTGCGGGGATTATCAAAACTTTGACAACTTCTGTGGGGATGTGAGAATCCTTCATGACTTTCCTGGGGAAATAAGGAAAAATCCGACGACCTCAACTAGGGAATTAAAACCTAGGAGGCTTCAAATGGAGAAACAGGAACTAGAATCTTCATTCTATCGGGAAATAACTCTGTGGGGAGAGTGTTTATTCTGTCGGGGAAATCAGGAGCTTGGGTTGTATGCCAATCTACTGGGGAATCCTTGTTTTGTGGAGAACTCTGCTGGTGATGAAAGTTTAGAGTATTCTGGCTCCGCTGGGGATCAGGAGTTTTTTAGAAACTTAACTCTGATGGGAATTTTGAAATTTAACTCCGCTGGGAATATGCATTTCAGGGTTTTAGCTCTGTTGAGGATCTGAACGACATACTGTAGGGGATTTCTTCTGGAATAGCCTAAAGACGTTTTCCTATACTTTCGACCTATCAGTAATTATCCTTTCTTATTTTGTTTTATTTGTAAGTAGTGATTATATTCAAATGCATATGCCTTTTTAACAAACCATTGGATGTTTTCAAATAAAACATAAGTGTAAAAAAGAAAGGAAAGGCAAGAAAATTTATGCACTTTGAAGTATTTTTGTATTAACTTTTGTAAGTATCTTTGTACAAAGGAGACAGACATCCTAGTAAGAGAATATTATCATAAAAATGAGAAAAAATTTATTCAAAGAAAAATGGCTATGTGTAACAATTCCATGGGGTTCACATTCTGCTATAGCCTTAACAACTCTGAGTATCTTGTCCATTCGTTGCTTCGTCCGTGGATGATTGGATTGATCAGAAGCTTGGAGCTTGTCCGTGAAGAAATTGTTCTTAAAGTGATCCGACGAGACATAGTCATGCGCTTTAATTCCCTAACTTTTGCCTGGACCGCCCTTTCGGGTTTTCAGTCCACCGGGAAACCCTTTTTTGCCCAAGTCGCCCTTTCGGGTTTTCAACTTGCCGGGTGTACAAATGTTTTTTATTTATCCCTAATTTTTGCCTGAACTGCCCTTTCGGGTTTTCGATTCACCAGGATGCCCATTTTTGCCCAAGTCGCCCTTTCGGGTTTTCAACTTGTCGGGTCATTTTATGCGTAGTATCTTTTGACTATGTCTGTGTTCGCAGGGTGTGTTAAGTCGTCACCGTCCATGGTGGTCAGGATCATTGCCCCACCAGAAAAGATGTTCTTGATCACAAATGGTCCTTTGTAAGTAGGAGTCCACTTGCCCCTGGGATCACTTTGCGGCAAGATGATCCGCTTGATTACAAGATCTCCGACTTGATATACCTGACGCCTGATTTTCTTGTTGAAAGCCCTGATCATCCGTTTTTGATACGTCTGACCATGAAAAAAAACAGTAAGTCGCTTCTCGTCGATCAAATTAAGTTGATCAAGCCGGGTCTGAATCTAATAGTCTTCACTTAAACCAACATCCTTCATAATCCTTAATGAAGGAATCTGAACTTCCATAGGTAAAACAACCTCCATGCCATATACCAAATAAAAGGGGGTTGCCCCAGTTGAAGTACGCGTCATGGTACGATATCCGTGCAGAGCAAACGGTAACATCTCATGCCAGTCCTTGTAGGTGACTGTCATCTTTTGAATGATCTTCTTGATATTTTTGTTCGCGGCTTCAATAACACCGTTCATCTTTAGCCGATAGGGAGATGAATTGTGATGTTGAATCTTGAACTGTTCGCACAGAGCGGTGATCATAGTGTTGTTCAAATTTGTACCGTTGTCCGTGATGATCCTGTCGGGGATACCATACCGGCATATGAGATTCTGCTTGATGAAGCGGGCAACCACATTCTTTGTAACGGAGGCGAAGGAAGCTGCTTCGACCCACTTGGTAAAATAATCAATAGCGACCAAGATGAAGTGATGTCCATTGGATGCCGTAGGCTTGATCTCTCCAATCATGTCAATTCCCTACATCGCGAATGGCCAAGGAGCTGTCAGAACGTTGAGAGGAACTGGAGGAATATGTACCTTGTCAGCATAGACTTGGCATTTGTGACAAGTACGGGAATATTGATGACAGTCAGCTTCCATGGTAGACCAGTAATAACCTGCCCTTAGAATCTTCTTAGCCATCGTATGTCCGCTTAAGTGGGTGCCAAATGTGCCACTATGTATTTCAGTCATGATCAACTCGGCTTCAACCTTATCCACGCAACGAAGTAGAACACAATCATGGTTGCACTTATATAAGATACCATTGCTCAGGAAGAACTTGGAAGCAAATATCCTTAAGAACTTTTTGTCATTGACTGAAGCTCCTTCAGGGTATTCTTGAGTCTGGAGATACCTTTTGATTTCATGAAACCAAGGTTGTTCCACTACTTCTTCGGTATTAATCTCATGACAATGCGCAGGTTCGTCCATTCGTTCGATGGAGATTTGGGGAGCCTCATTATCCCAGTTGAGTTTAAACATGGAGGACATTGTAGCCAGAGCATCTGCTAGCTGATTTTCTTCTCGCGGGAAGTGCTCAAAGGTAATCTGCTCGAAATGAGGCAACAATGTCAAGACATGTTCTTTGTATGGGATAAGATTAGGATGTTTAGTGTCCCTCTCTCCTTAGATTTGACTGATAACCAAAGTTGAGTCCCCAAATACAATCAGAGATTTGATTCCCAAGTCAATAGCATCCCTGAGACCAAAGATACAAGCTTCATACTCGGCCATGTTGTTGGTACAGCTGAAGCAGAGTCTAGCAGTGAAAGGTGTATGGCAACCTTCTGGAGAAATAAGTACCGCACTGATACCGTTGCCAAGTGCATTTGAAGCACCATCAAAGTACAGGGTCCATCGGGATCCTTGTTTAGGTCCGTCATACGGTTCGTTACCTTTAATGTTGTCCAATGTCATAATGTCCTTGTCAGGGAAGTCGAACCTCATAGATTGGTAATCTTCAATGGCTTGATGAGCTAGATGGTCAGCTAGTACACTCCCCTTTATAGCTTTTTGGGTTGTGTACTGGATATCATATTCAGTCAGGATCATCTGCCACCTAGCGGTTCTTCCGGATAAAGCAGGCTTCTTGAAGATGTACTTAATCGGATCCATTTTAGAGATCAGCAAAGTGGTATGTGTCAACATATACTGCCTTAGCCGGCGAGCAGCCCATACCAAAGTGTAACAAGTTTTCTCGAGCAGTGGGTAGCGAGTCTCACAGTCGGTAAACTTTTTGCTAAGGTAATAAATGGCATGCTCTTTTCGGCCAGACTCGTCATGTTGGCCCAGTACGCACCCCATTGAGTTATCCAAAATAGTCAGATACATGATTAAAGGCCTTCCTTCGACGGGTGGCATCAAGATAGGAGGTTCCAGCAAATACTCCTTGATCTTATCAAAAGCAACTTGATAGTCATTATTCCATTCAACCACCTGATCTTTCTTCAACAACTTGAAGATTGGTTCACAGGTAGATGTTAGGTGAGAGATGAACCTTGCAATATAGTTTAAGAGTCATAAGAAACCTCT
Source organism: Vicia faba (assembly GCA_948472305.1). Lineage (NCBI taxonomy): Eukaryota > Viridiplantae > Streptophyta > Magnoliopsida > Fabales > Fabaceae > Vicia > Vicia faba. The sequence continues at coordinate 1,511,979,151 of OX451736.1, read as the reverse complement.
AACCTCCTTTTCAGTGCGGGGGGAAGGAATTTCTTCTATAGCTTTGACTTTAGCAGGATCAACCTCGATGCCTTTGTTACTGACGATGAATCCCAAAAGTTTACCGGACCTGACGCCGAAAGTGCACTTGCTAGGGTTCAGTCTGAGCTTATATTCCTTCAATTTGACAAACAACTTTTGCAGATGGTCGAGGTGTTCTTCTTCTGTTTGTGAACGGGCTATCATGTCGTCTACGTAGACTTCGATATCATGATGTATCATGTCATGAAACAAAGCTACCATGGCTCGCTGATAGGTTGCCTCGGCGTTCTTCAGTCTGAATGGCATCACTTTATAGCAGAAGGTACCCCACTGCGTAACAAAAGTAGTCTTCTCCATGTCTTCGGGGGCCATTTTGATCTGGTTGTATCCCGAGAATCCATCCATGAAGGAAAATACCTTGTGTTGAGCTGTGTTGTCAACCAAGATGTCAATATGTGGCAGTGGAAAATCATCTGTTTAGGTCTCTAGTCCACACACATTCTGACTTTGCCGTCCTTCTTAGGCACGGGCACAATGTTAGCAATCCATTTTGGATAGGAAGTAACAGCCAGAAAACCAGCATTGAATTGTTTCATCACTTCAGCTTTGATCTTTTTGGACATGTCGGGCCTCATTCGGCGGACTCTTTATTTGATTGGTGGGCAGTCTTCTCTTGTAGGGAGACGATGAACCACAATATCCGTATCCAATCCCGACATGTCTTCATAGGACCAGGCAAAGATCTCAACATATTCATTCAACAGCTGAACTAAACGCTCTTTGACATTTGGCTCCAGGTTTGCACCCACTTTAACCTCTTTCTTGTCTTCCTTTGTTCCCAAATTGATAGTCTCTATCAATTCTTCATGGGACAGAATAGCCCTTTCCTCTTGTTGCAAAAGTCTAGCTAACTCTCCAAGCACTTCACAGTCTTCATCACCTTCGTACTCGGCATGATTAACCAAATCTTCAGAGTCACCGAAGGCCAAAGCAGAATAGTCACCCATGGAATCCGGAGTGGATGGGTACCTGCATTTTGTGAGTGTGGGTGTGTGTAAGGGATAGACATCCTTAAACAAAACAAAATGTAAAAGGAAAGAAAATGAACACAACAGTTTATAGATGAAAACGTCCAATGATTCATTAAAAATGGCATATGAAAATGAAGAATCAAAACCCTTACAAATGGGCCTATATGCCCCGGGTAAGGCATGAGGTGAAAAGAGTGTACGAATTGTTTAATTATTACAAACCAAACAGGAAATTGTTCAAAGATGAATTACTGATTGATGAAAGTGATGGGAACGAAGTCTTTCGCCTCCCAGTTGCTTAATCCTCCTTCAATGGTTGGAAAGATCCAATCTTCAAAGTTGTCTTCTTCATCATCATCTTCTTCTAAGGCATGAATTCCATGGTGAGTGATTTCTAAGGGTGGTCCTCCAGCCCGGGAGCGACGCATAACTTTCTGGTCAGCGATAGTAAAACCTAGTCCAAACTTGTCCGTCTTGTAAGAAAAATCAGGCAGTTGCCCCCACACTGTACTTCCTCGTTCTTTGATTACAGCCTTCGCATCTTTAAGGGATGCCATCCGAGACACAGGCTTGGAAATGGTCGGCACATCAATCATTGTCTTTGCTACTGCGACTTCAGGAGAAACCTCTTCAAAGTGTTGGAAAGGCGTTTCTATGAATTCACCATCTAACTTCACATAGCGGAAGGAGTTAAGGTGACTTATCATATACTCCTCCTCACCATGAACCGTTATGATCTTACCCTAAACTGGATACTTTAACATTTGGTGTATAGAAGAAGTGACTGCCCCAACGTTGTGGATCCATGGCCTTCCCAACAAGCATGAATATGAAGGACGAATGTCCATCACATAAAATGTAGAGTTGAAAATTTCTGTACCCACTTTGATTGGAATGTCCATTTCTCCGTGAACCATCCTCTTAGAACCGTCGAAGGCTCTAACAATGATGTTACTGGGCTTTAAGGTCAAACCTTCACAGTCTAATCTGTCCAACGCCTTTTTTGGTAGAACATTTAGAGATGAACCGGTATCCCCCAGAACATGAGCAAGCGTGGTCCCTCTGCACTCTACCGAGACATGCAGCGCATCGTTATGCTTTCTTCCCCTAGGGGTCAAATCAACATCAGAAAAACCAAGACCATTATCGGATGTAAGGCTAGCCACGCACTCTTGAAACTGGCCCGTAGAAGTTTCTTGAGGCACGTGTGCCGTCTTTAGAAATTTGATCAAGGCTTTGGCATGAGCCTCGGAGCAGAGTAAGAGAGCCAGCATGGAGATTTTTGAAGGGGTTTGCCCTAGCTGCTCTACGACATCATAGTCTCTCTTCTTGATTATCTTTAAGATTTCTTCCATCTCTTTTTGGGTGGTCTCAGGGATAGCCACAGTCTAAGCCTTCGTCCTGACAGGCGCTTATTGGATCCCCTTACCTTTATTGGTAGTAACATCATAGGGTCTAGCTTCGGGTTCGTCAATTTCTTCAATTACCGGACTTTCCACAGATGGCTTGACAGGTACAGAAACTCTCGAGGGTCCGAAGACTGCCCGTGGAGGAGCAATCTCCGGAGAGAAGATCCTTCTGCTGCGAGTTATCTTGCTCGTTGCCGCAATATTCCCTATATCAGGGGTTTCATCATCAGAATTCTCTTGGACTAATTTGATCTGTTTGACACCATGGTAGAAGATCTCTCCTCCGTAATTCCATGGTATCATCTTGTTGGACTTATACGGGATAGGCCCCGGCATGGTGATTTTTAGCGGCTCAAACTTAGGATCAGGCGTAATCTTAACAGGCCTTTTGCAGGTCTTGGAAAGATTGTCGGAGATGGTTATTATAGCAATGTCATTGATTGGAGTATCAAAGGTAATAGGAGTAACATGAGTGATAGTAGCAACAGGGGTTTTTCGGCGCTTCTTTCAAGTTGGTAAGGTTCAGCTTTAACAGATGAGGGAGGACTTGAGCCGGTGTCATATTGATTCGGGTGAATTGCCGTTGTGGCCTTTCTATCCTTTGTTGATTAACTCTTGGTTGATTGCTGCGAGGTTGGTCGACTGAGGAGTTTTGGATCATAACAGCCCCCACTGTTGGTCGGCGCTCTGTTCTCCCTTGGTTTCTCTGGGTATGAATAGCAGAAACTTCCTTCTTGGCTGGGAAGGTCTTCTTAATAGCAGTGTAAGCAGACTCATCCTTCTGAATTTTACCACTTTTAATGCCAGCTTCGACCCTTTCACCGGTCAGAATTAATTCGGTGAACCCTGCAGATGAGCTCCCGATCAAGTGATTGAAGAAAGGACCTGACAGAGTCCCTAAAAACATGTCAACCAGCTCTCTATCCGATAATGGTGGCTGCACCCTTCCAGCCAAATCCCGCCACTTCTGGGCATACTCCTTAAATCCCTCATTAGAGGCCATACCTATACTCTATAGTTGAGTACGAGTAGGCGCTAAATCTGCATTGTATTGGTATTGCCGGTAGAACGCAGCAGCCAAATCTTCCCAGTTATGAACATCAGATCTCTCAAGTTGATAGAACCAATCCAATTGCGTGTTTGACAAACTATCTTGAAAAAAGTGGACCCAAAGATCTTTATCAGAAGAGTGAGGTTGGATCTTTCTGACGTAGGATCTCAGATGCATCTTTGGACAGGACAAACCGTCATACTTAGCAAATGTAGGTACTTTGAACTTGGGAGGAATGACGATCCCAGCAACCAACCCTAGTTCTTCGAAGTCCAACCCATGTACACTTTGCAATTCCATGGCTGCCAACCGATCCTCGAGATTTTTATACTTATCTCCGTCGGGGGGTATTGCTGTTCGGTGTAATCTTCATCCTCTTCCTCTTCTTCTTCTTCAGCTTCAGATTCAGAAGGCATTGTAACTCCTTTTCCCTTACCAACCCCTTCGTCAGACGTCGAGGGAAATTCCAAAACTCTCCTAGCCTGATGCTCAAATCTCCTTCCCATAGTGGCTACCCCAACTCTTTTCTTCTTCTTCCTTTCTGGTTCCTTCTCTTTCTCTAACAGTGCTTTAAGATCCTCTTGACCCTTTGCTAAGGTCATGAGGAGTTGTTGGAATTGCGAATTATGTGCTTGCAGATCTTTAACCGTCTGCTCTATATCCATCTTGCTGAAATAAACAACAGAAAGATAAGGAAACCTGGTGTGAAGACCTGTTTATGCATATGATGAATGATATGTTATTCATGTAATGCATTCAAGGATTCAGATATTCAAATTTGTTGCAAACAAAAAGAACACACGTCATATTAAGAAGAAATTTGTTAGTACATCAATGCCCCATGGGCAAAATATTACAAAGTTCTTAATGTAAAAAGACATTGCGCATCCTCTTTGGTGCGATGTAAGTGTTAAGAGTTTCCTCTTCGTGAAGTCGGCGGGTAAGTTCCAAAACCTTCTTCTCACTGCCATAGAAGTTGGCTTCAAAAGTATTCTGCTCTTCCTTGAGTTGTATCCAACTCTTTTGTAATTTTTCCAATGATGTTGGCATGTCAGGATATAAGAGGGTGTATGGAACCTTTCCTTCTATAACAGGCTCTTTGATCACGGGGAGAATGTGAGGGTAAGGTATCATAAGACTCTGGGCGCAGGTTCGTACCCACTTGAGATAAGGCTCAAGGGGGATGGAATTCTTGTGCCCCAGTGTCTTACTATCCACTTTGTTGGGCATCCTCCAAGCTCTGATAAACCTTTGTCGAAGTCCTTGAGCATCGTTGTCGAAGTCAAAAACCAAGTCAGGGATCAGCATATCATGAGGACCATCTCTCCGGGCATATCCAAACTTCCTTAGAGCTAAACAGGGGTTGTAGGTAATGTGTGATCGGTGGATCTGGAACTGACTGTTTAACGCTGGTTCGCGAAATGTCGCGGAAGCAAGAGTCGCCACCGTCTTTTATTTTCTCCAAATGGAAAGGTCAAAAGCACAGAAAAATTCCTTTAAAGAGATTGCTCTCGGTTCGGGAGGTAGGTTATAGAAAGGGAAGGTGTTAGCACCCTTTCTATCCATGGTTATCCATGGGCTCTTAGGTACTTGCTCATTTGTGTTTTCAAAAATGGTTTGTTCGCTTTTCAACTGTGGGTTTTAAAAAGTTTCTTTGAAAAAATTCAGTTCGACTCGTACGTCAGAGTGTTTGAAAAATTTGCTTTGAAAGCTTTTGAAAATGTGTTGGTGTGAAAAGTATTTTTGAATTTTTGTTTGAAATTTAGAGCAAGTATCTATGAGAACCTACCTACCCTAAGGAATTCGTCTGTGTAAATGTCCTTTAAAGTAGTGCCATCCCACCATTGAGAGGTAGGTAGCACCACCGTTGGAGGTGTTCGGGTCAATTCGAGTTTGTAGGGACGTGGTGATCACCAGAGCAATGGGAAGACACCTTAGAAGCTACCCTCATGCCAGGTTCCCGGATCATGAGGACTTACTAAGACGTCCTCTACTCGACGATCACCTTTCGAAGGTAAGGCAACAGTGAGGCGTACCCTAGGGGTGGTGTGTGCGATTCGTGTGTCGTTTTCATTTGTATTTATCTTGTCATGTTCATTGTGATCTACGCTTGATTTTATTTAAGTCCATTCATTCTTGCATGTTTATTTAACAGTTAATATTTGCGGGAAAAGTAAATCTAAAGTTATTACAAATGGCGCGGGTCCACATCGCCAAAATTAAACCGGACCCGATTTGACAGAAAAAGTAAATAAAGCAAAAGAAATAAAAGTGCGAGAAGTTTAAGTTACAACGCTTTGGGAGAAATACATAATTATTTAAGCAATAAAATAAATAAAGTGAATGCGCGAAAGTAAATAATTAAGAATATGGGCGTTGGACCCTTTTGCAAAAATTAAAGTTAATAAGGAATTAGAATTAAAAATTAAAAAGAAAATGTTTTTGGTGTTTTTATGTTTTTTAAGATTTAATAGAAAAAGAGAATTGATTAAAATTAAAATAAAATGTCAAACCCTAATTCTAATTATTATTTTTTAGTTATTAAGGAAATGTTGAAATTTTTAACTAAATGAAACCCTAATTTTTATATACAATTTAATTATGAAAATAAATAAATAAATAATATTATGATAAAAAGAAAAAATTAAAAAGGAATAAAAATTATCAATTTAACCTAATTCTATATTTTTGGATTTTTTATGAAAAGAATTTAAATCAAACCTAATTTAAAACTAAATTCATTTATATGCATTATTTACAAGAAAATATCAAAATAAATATTATTTATTATATTTTTCATCTCCTCTGAATTTTTATGTATTTTCTGTATTTTTTGTAAAAAAAAACAATTAATTAAATCAAAGCAAAACAAATAATAAAACAGTAAAAAAAATAAAAAAATAAAAAATATGCAAACCAGGGAGGGGTTCAGTCCCAATATGGAGTATAGTCCAAGCAAATCTGGCCCAATTAAGCTTGGATCCGTTTGACTTTTGGCGTAGCGTGTGATGCGTTTGACTAGGGCTTAGTGTGCTCATCAATCTGGAGCCCTTGATCTGCTTCTGAGGGACGCGTGGCTGTGGATCTTTGAGGATGTATGGTGTGTATTATCACTGGCGCTGCATGGGAATCATTATAGAAAAATAATATTGAGAATTATACAGACCTGGGACTTGAACCCAGGTCTTGAACGCTACAAGCATATATGCCTGCCACTGAGCCACTTTAATTACGTTTAATATATAATATCAAATAAATAATATAAAAGAAAAGCTATATTAGTGGGAGTCAGCGCGCGAAACTTTGAATCCGCCTATCACGTTTTGACAACGCATCGTCCTCTTCGTCGTCCCTGTAACATAAAGCTTTAGGCAACAGTTTTGCACGCGTTGTGTTAGGCCCTTTTGGAGAAAATAGCGAATAGCTCAATTCTAAACATAAATTAGGCGCGAGGGTTGGGATTTCTTCGTCTGGACGTGCTCATGCCAATGGTATTACTCCTGAGTCCTAATTTTGCCTTGGGTAAAAAACCCCAATTTAGAGCTCTGCAAACCCTAAAACGTAATCATGGCATAATCGTGTGTATGGCGTAAAAATGCAATTAAAGGCATTGGTTAGCATAAGAAACTCACAACAAACATGAATCAATAAATAAAAATGGCAAAGGATGCATAAATCATGATGCACAGTTCTGAATTTTTCTCTTTGCAGTTCGAGTCATAGATACCAATTCTTGGAGCTTTGGTTGTTGTTTTTGATTGGAATACGTTCAGAGATTGCCAAGGAAGCTTTTGGAATAGGTTTCGTGCCTTGAATCAACTTGGAAAGCTGTTTTCAGTTTTGAGTTTTATGGAGAATTTTTCAAGTTTGGTAGGGGAATTGCTGCGCAGTTTTCAGTGTCTTAGGATTAGGTTTATGATCATGTATTTGTATGGAAGCAATTAGGTTAAGAAAATTGAATAAAATCCATGGCATTGATGATTTTGCATATTTGATTTTTTAAGATCTTTTCATATCTTTTTCACATGTGTTCTTTGTTCAATCATGCTCAAATCAAACCAATTCTTTCCTTTTTAACATGTGCACGAAATATTGAGTCTAGAATGTGTACAAAAAGATTTGTTTGGTTCATTTAGATATTTTCCACATATTTAATTGATTTAATTGAATTAATATAAATAAAAATTCAAATAAATAAATAAAAAATGAGAAAATACTTCCCTTTGGGCCAGGTGGTCGTGCATAGGCTTGGGATGATGAATCATGGAAGAAAAATGGGCCCATTAGCAATTTTAGGTCATTTGGATCAAAGTTGACTTTTCAAAATATCCAAAATTTTCCCAACTTCCACAAGGCATAACTTGCTCAAATTTTAATCTTTTCTCATGTTCTTGGACATTTTGGAAAGGTCTTTGAGTCCTCTAACCAATGCCTTTGGTCCCATGTCATTTTGATTTACCAATCTCAAGTTATGGCCTTTGACTTAAAGTCCCCTTTTGTTGACTTTTGAAAATGACCTATAATGTTGAAATTGATAACTTTTTGTGAGAGCATTTCTTGGACTTGAAGTATGAAGATGAGTTGTAGGAAATGTCTTTCTCTTAAAAATGAGCTTTGGATGGAATTTTGCTGATAATCCATGTGAAAGTTATGCCCTGGTCAATTTCAGTTGACTTTTTCAACTGTCCAAATAAGGCAACTTTTGCATCTTTGATGATTTCTGAGCCAAATTTTGAGAATCATGATCAAGCATTGATCAAATGATGTTTGTGGCTTCAAAATGATATGTTGACCAAAAATTTGAACTTTTGACTGTCAAATGACCATTTTGCCCCTACAGTTGACTGTAGTGCAATCTAGGGTTTTGACTGTGCAATTTTGAGCTGAATGCCTTGAAACTTGATATGAGGATGCTTGACCATATTTGTAGGCACATGAGGCTTGATTGGACCTTTTGAAAACTTCCTTTTCTTGATCAGAATACAAACCCTAGTTTTGACTGTATAGGAGGCTCTTTGACTGTGCAACCCTTGGGGAATTTTGAAGCTTGGCTTGGCAATTTCTGAAGAATATGGGAGGGCAAATTTTGGGGTACAACAGTTGCCCCTGTTCAATCTTCTTAGACCTGAGGATGCAGATTGGCTGACGTGCCTTTCGTAATCCGAGGGTAGAAGATGATTGAACACTAGAGTGCCCAGAAATTTGCGCTCACATAGTAGCAGTGATGGTGGAGAATGGGCTTATAGATGCCATTTGGGAGATTGCTGGATAGGATGATGGGCTTATAGATGCCATCTGGATGTTGATCGCGTAAGAGATTCCTTAGCGAGAACCTGCATACCTGCAAAAGAAAAATGAGTACCTGGCACGTTGCAGGAGTTGATTTTCAGATGCTTGATACGGATGTGTCCTGACTGGTTACAGGAGCTGAGTCTGGAGCTTCACAAGATGATGAATGAACCAGGGATGGTTACTACCTCAACAGGAATGGTGAGAGAACCTTGGATGACTTTAACTTCAACAACGCTCGTTGAGAAAAATCTTGGTGGGAATTACCATCTTCGTAGTATCGGGCAGAGAACCAAAGGACATTATAATCTCAAAGGGAGTCACCTCACTCACCGTCGGAGAGGGAACTATAGGAAATTATCATCTGAAAGGAATTATCACCTCACTCACCGTCGGAGAGGGAAACATCTGAAAAAGGAATTACCACCTCACTCGCCGTTGGAGAGGGGACCATAAGAGACTATCACCTCACGCTCATGTCGGAGAGGGAAACATCTGAAAAAGGAATTACCACCTCACTCGCCGTTGGAGAGGGGACCATAAGAGACTATCACCTCACGCTCATGTCGGAGAGAGAAACATCTGGAAAAGGAATTACCACCTCACTCGCCGTTGGAGAGGGGACCATAAGAGACTATCACCTCACGCTCATGTCGGAGAGGGAAACATCTGAAAAAGGAATTACCACCTCACTCGCCGTTGGAGAGGGGACCATAAGAGACTATCACCTCACGCTCATGTCGGAGAGGGAAACATCTGGAAAAGGAATTACCACCTCACTCGCCGTTGGAGAGGGGACCATAAGAGACTATCACCTCAAGCTCATGTCGAAGAGGGAAACATCTGGGATAACTTCTACTGAGTCTTTATCAGAAAAATCTGTTGGGAGTCGATTTAGCTAGACTAGAGAAGGCCTTGGAATATGTTTGAGAACTTCAACTGTATCTTTTCCTGAAAGGTAAAGGTCAGTCACATGCAATGCATGCTATGGATCAAGCAATGGTGTTCTCAACATAAATGAGATTTGTATGATATAATGCGTCTATGCCTGCTATAATGATGTATGTGATGTTTTATGTATGTATGTTTTCGTCTAGGAAAGTGAATCCTTGACGGGTGCCGGGAAGTCGTATCCTGGGCTGATGTTGAAGAATGGCTTTTGCTTCCGCTGGGGATGATAGTTGCAAGAATACCGGTAGGAGAAGATGACTCCGTTGCGGAATAAACTTGGAAAATGAAGGATTCTGCGGGGAGAAAAGATACTCTAGCGACCATGCTGGGAAGCAATACTCTGTGGGAAGAGGGATGCCTTGCTGAATTGATAATAGTTTGCTGAGGATACCCTTGTTGTTGGAAGTGTTGACGGACTTCGCTGGGGTAAGAAGACTTCGTTGAGGACGCTCTTTCCGTGGCTTTTGGCTGAGGATAACCCAGTTATATCCTATTGAGGAAATAACTCTTTGAATAAAGCCGGGAGACGCGTTCGTGTTCTGCGAGGGGATAAGCTTCCAGAATCTACTGGGGATAAGCTTGCTGCTTGGGGAGATGGATTCCAACTTTCCTGGGGAAACTGGATTGGACTCTCCTGGGGAAGTTTTGATATGCTGGGGAGGTGATTCCTTTGAATATTGAGATACCGCCGGGGAACAATCTTTAGACCAAGACTGCCGGGGATGCTTGTTAAGAATATATGTACTGGAGGATACTCAATTTCCTTGATAATTTTGCTTGGAGAGGAATGCACTTTTGTTGGCTCACTCTCTGGGGAATTCAGGTATACTGGTCATGTTCTTTAGCTGAACCTACCTTGGTACCTTGGAGGATAGAGCAATTGGATTGTTTAGACAACTCTTTATTGCCCCTGTTTCTAGTGTCACCTGCAATTAATTCCTTTGTTTCGTATGCAAATATTTATGAGTTAGCAAATTATTGTCAATGCATATATCACAAATCGAACCTTGGACGTTCTTCGCAAGACAAAACAGAAAAAGAAAAACACTCGGCACGTTTAACTGAAAATATATTTGTATTGATTTTGAATGGCCCGTGAATAGGCATTTTGTATACAAGAAGCTGACGTCCTAGTAAGAGGAACGTTGCCGAACAAAAGAGTTTATACAAGTTTTGTACAAAAGAAAATAAAACAGCTGTGTGAAATGAATGATCCACTGGGTTTCAACTCTGCTATTGCCTTTATAACCCCGAGCGTCTCATCACTTGATGACCTTGGTTGAAGGTGAAGCTGACTGATCGATGCCGTCTGAACTTGATGTAGATACCGGATTCTAGATGCAAAGTGATCCAATGAGACATAGTATTACGCTTTATCCCTAATTTTTGCCTGGACCGCCCTTTCGGGTTTTCAGTCCACCGGGATACCCATTTTTGCCCAAGCCGCCTTTTCAGGTTTTCGACTTGCCGGGTGTACAGATTTTTTCATTTTCATCCCTTCATTTTGCCCGAACCCTTTTGGTTCGACGAGAAGCCCTAATTTTTGCCTAGGCATGTCAGCCTAGCGGGTCTTTGTTTTTCATGCGTAGTACTTTTTAACTATGTCTGCATTGGCGGGGTGAGGAAGGTCGTCACCATCCATGTTGGTTAATGTCATTGCTCCTCCTGAGAACACATGCTTAACCACAAATGGCCCTTCGTATGTAGGGGTCCATTTGCCCCTTGGATCACTCTGAGGAAGGATGATTCGCTTGATTACCAGATCCCCAACTTGATATTCCTGTGGTCTGACCTTTTTGTTAAATGCCCTGATCATCCGTTTCTGATATGTCTGACCATGACAGATAGCAGCAAGTCTTTTTTCGTCAATGAGGTTGAGTTGATCAAGTCGTGTCTGGATCCAATCATCTTCGTTCAGATTTGCATCCTTCATTATCCGGAGAGAGGGAATTTGCACTTCGATTGGCAAGACTGCCTCCATACCATAAACCAGAGAGAAAGGAGTTGTCCCGGTTGACGTCCTAGCTGAGGTACGGTACCCATGCAGAGCGAACGGTAACATCTCGTGCCAATCTTTATAAGTCACTGTCATTTTCTGCACGATCTTCTTGATGTTTTTATTAGCTGCTTCTACAGCCCCATTCATCTTCGGTCTGTAAGGAGAAGAATTGTGGTGCTGTATCTTGAACTGTTCGCAGAGCTCAGCGATCATCTTGTTGTTCAGGTTGGTACCGTTGTCTGTTATGATCCGCTCAGGGACGCCGTACCGACAGATCAGGTTGTGCCGAATGAACCGTGCCACAACAGTCTTGGTTACCGTAGCATAGGATGCTGCCTCGACCCACTTCGTAAAATAATCAATCGCCACTAGGATGAAGCGATGCCCATTAGATGCCGTAGGTTTTATCTCGCCGATCATGTCTATGCCCCACATTGCAAACGGCCAAGGCGCAGTCAGAACATTCAGGGGAACCGGAGGAACATGCACCTTATCCGCATAAATCTGACACTTGTGGCATGTCCTAGAATGTTGGTAGCAATCAGCTTCCATGGTGGACCAGTAATATCCTGCCCGTATGATTTTTTAGCCATAGTGTGCCCACTGGAATGCGTACCAAAGGTCCCTTCATGTAGCTCTTCCATGATTCTTTCTGCTTCAGTCTTATCCACACAACGCAGTAAGGTTGAATCATGGTTTCGCTTGTACAAGATGTCGTTGCTTAGGAAGAACTTGGCTGCAAACCTCCTCAGGAACTTCTTATCGTTGATAGATGCACCTTCAGGGTATTCCTGAGCTTCCAGATATCTCTTCACTTCATGGTACCAAGGCTTCTCAGTCACCGATTCAGTTTCGAGGTCACAACAGTATGCCGGTTCGTCCAGTTTCCAGATGATGATCCGGGGAGCCTCATTATCCCATTTAACCTTGAACATTGAAGACATTGTAGCCAACGCGTCCGCTAACTGATTCTCTTCTCTTGGAAAGTGCTCAAAGGTTATCTCTGTGAAGTGGGGGATCAGGGTCAACACACATTCTCTGTAAGGAATCAAGTTTGGATGTTTCGTATCCCACTCTCCTTTGATCTGATTGATCACAAGAGAGGAATCTCCGAAAACACTTATAAATTTGATCCTTAGGTCGATCGCAGCTTGAAGACCCATGATGCACGCCTCATACTCCGCCATGTTGTTGGTACAGTTGAAACACAGCCGGGCAGTGAGTGGAGTATGAGTACCTTGTGGAGATATGATTATGGCGCCGATACCGTTTCCCAAAGCATTGGAGGCTCCGTCAAAGTGCATAGACCATCGGGATCCTGGTTCAGGTCCTTCATCCGGTCCAGGTACTTCACAGTCTGTTACTATCATAATGCTTTCATCCGGAAACTCGAAATTCATTGATTGGTAGTCATCTACAGCTTGATGAGCTAAGTGGTCTGCCAATACACCTCCCTTGATGGCTTTCTGGGTTGTATATTGAATATCGTATTCCGTCAAGATCATTTGCCATCTTGCAATTCTCCCAGACAGAGCAGGCTTTTCGAATATGTACTTTATCGGATCCATTTTTGAGATCAACAAGGTAGTGTGAGTCAGCATATACTGTCTCAGCCGGCGAGCAGCCCATACCAAAGCGCAGCAAGTTTTCTCAAGCAGTGAGTATCGGGTCTCACAGTCGGTAAACTTTTTGCTAAGGTAATAAATGGCATGCTCTTTTCGGCCAGACTCGTCATGCTGCCCCAGCACACACCCCATTGAGTTGTCTAGCATTGTCAGGTATAGTATCAGAGGTCTCCCTTCTACCAGGGGCATAAGGATAGGTGGTTCTTGGAGATACTCTTTGATTCTGTCGAAGGCAGCCTGACATTCATCGTTCCAACGTACTACCTGATCTTTCTTCAGCAGCTTGAAGATTGGTTCACAGGTAGCAGTCAGATGTGAGATGAATCGAGCAATGTAATTCAGGCGTCCTAAAAAGCCTCTGACTTCCTTCTCTGTCTTAGGAACTGGCATCTCTTGAATAGCTTTGACCTTAGCAGGGTCCACTTGAATACCTTTATCACTGACCACGAAGCCTAGCAGTTTTCCAGATCTTACCCCGAAGGTGCACTTGTTCGGGTTCAATCTCAACTTGTATAGTCTCAACCGGTCAAACAACTTCTGCAGATGATCTAGGTGCTCTTCCTCAGTCTGGGATCTTGCGATCATGTCGTCCACATACACTTCTATCTCATGATGGATCATATCATGAAATAAGGCAACCATGGCACGTTGGTAGGTTGCCCCAGCGTTCTTTAATCCAAATGGCATGACCTTGTAACAGAAGGTGCCCCACTGAGTAACAAATGTAGTCTTTTCCATGTCTTCAGGTGCCATCTTTATCTGATTGTAACCTGAAAAGCCATCCATGAAAGAGAATACCTTGTGCTGAGCTGTATTATCAACAAGGACATCAATGTGAGGTAAGGGGAAATCATCCTTGGGGCTGGCCCTGTTCAGATCCCTGTAGTCGACACACATTCTGACCTTACCGTCCTTTTTAGGTACCGGCACCACATTAGCAACCCACTGAGGGTAAGAAGTTACTGCAAGGAACCCGGCATCAAACTGCTTCATAACCTCGGCCTTAATCTTCTCTGACATCTCTGGACGCATCCGACGGACCTTTTGCTTAACTGGAGGGAAATCTTCCTTAGTCGGCAAGTGATGGACCACAATATCGGTATCCAACCCTGGCATGTCTTCGTAGGACCAGGCAAAGATCTCCATATAATCATGCAGCATCTTGGTTAACCGTTGCTTCACGCTGAGCTCTAGGTTGGCACCAATCTTTACCTCTTTTCTGTCTGCCTCGGTACCCAAGTTTATGGTTTCCACTGGCTCTTCATGGGGTTGAATTGCCCTCTCTTCCTGAAGCAACAGTCTTGCAAGCTCGCCAGGCACTTCGCAATCATCTTCACCTTCGTCTTCGGCTAAGTTGATCGGATTTTCGAAGTCATAATTGGCAGTAGCAGAGCTGTTATCAGTGAGATCCAGAGTGGATTGGAACCTGTATGAGTGAGTGTGTGTGTAAATACAACTGTTTTGAAAATTATGTAAAGGAAAGGAAGACAGAAAAGGAACACAATATTTGCAATGCGAAAAATACGTCCAAGATTTTCATTCATGATATATGAAATGACAATTTGTATGCCCTCACAAATAGAACCACGGTGCCTCGGGTAAGACACCGGGCCATAGAGTTTATCATTGTTTATTACAAAATAACAAAACATAGGAATTCATTACTGCGTCACAAAGGTAACAGGGGTATGGTCCTTTGCACTCCAATTGTTCAATCCGTCTTCGGCCGTCGGATAGATCTAGCTGTTGAATTCGGCTTCGTCCACTTCATGGTCTTCCCCAACAGCGTTCACTCCTGAACTTTTAATAAATACCGGAGGTCTTCCGATCTTTGCTTTCCTCATAGCTCTCTGACCTTCTGTGGTGAAACCCAGCCCAAGTTTATCAGTCTTCTGAGTGAAGTCTGGAAGTCTGCCCCAGTCGGCACATTCACCCTTCTGCACCACAGCCCTGGCATCCTTCAGGGAAGCCATCTTCAAAGGACCACTTGCTTCTGTTGTTTCTGCTGCAATTGGAAAAACCTCCTCGAAATGCTGAAAGGGGGTCTCAATGAACTCCCCATCCATCTCAATGTATCTGAAAGAGTTTAGGTGACTCACCATATATTCTTCCTCTCCTTGCACAGTGACAATCTTCCCTCCGACGGGGTACTTCAGCTTCTGATGCAAGGTAGAGGTCACTGCCCCAACCTTATGTATCCAGGGTCGACCTAGCAGACAAGAGTAAGATGGACGGATGTCCATCACATAAAAAGTGGAGTCGAACACCTGAGAGCCCACACGAATCGGAATGTCAACCTCTCCATGGACCATCCTCTTTGAACCATCAAAGGCCCTGACGATGATATTGCTGGGTTTCAGTTCCAGTCCTTCACAATCTAGACGATCCAGAGCCTTCTTGGGTAGCACATTCAAAGATGACCCAGTATCAACCAACACATGTGCCAGGGTGGTGCCCCTGCATTCAATTGAGACATGCAGAGCATCATTATGATTTCTCCCCTTTGCGGTCAAGTCAGCGTCTGAGAAGCCCAAGCCATTATCTGCCGTTAGACTTGCCACGCAATCAGTGAACTGGACTGCAGAGGTTTCATGTGGCACATGGACCGTCTTGAGGAACGAGATTAGGGCCTTTGCATGGGCCTCGGAGCACAGCAATAAAGAGAGCATGGAGATTTTGGAGGGCGTATGCCCCAACTGTTCCACAACATTAAAATCGCTCTTCTTTATGATCTTCAGAATCTCCTCCATCTCTTGTGGGGAGGCCTCAGCAGCTATGGGTACGGGTGCCTCCATCTGGGTAGGCTCAACTTCAATTCCCTTGCCCCGAGCATTGGATGACTCGGCAGCAGGAGAAACAATCGGATCAGCAGCAGGAACAACAACTTGATCGGCAACAGGAATAGGTGTACTGGTAGGAATTATCAGGAGCGGTCTTCGGGCAGCAGGCGGTGCAATGTCAGGCGAGAAGAGCCTGCCACTGCGGGTAACTTTGGCTGGGCCAGTGATGTCACAGATGCTGGCGCCAGCGTTGAGCTCTTGTTTGATCCCGTTTATATATACATCTGCCCCATAGTGCCAAGGGACAGCTTTATCAGATACATAGGGCAGGGGCCCTGGAACAGTGATAATAACGGGTGCAACGGTCATAATTTGAACGGGCTTCTTCTGGAGAGCTGGGATCGGATTATTGAAGATAGTCACCACAGAAACTTCTTCCATTGGAACCAACCGAACAGCAGACTTCTTGAATAGAATCTCCTTGCTATCCATTAAGCTTTGGATGCCTAACTTTAGCAAGGGACAACCAGATGGGGACACAGCGCAGAATAGGCAACCCTCACTACAACCCGGAAATAAACCGGCCTGCAGTAGGTTCTTCTTGACGATCTTTAGAGGAGTGGCTAGATCATCCACAGAAACAGCATAAACGTCTTCATCAACAGCATTTACCCCGTGCTGAGGCATAGGGGCAGTAACTACATTCGGCTTTGCAGGCGCTTCGAATTGTATCTCCTTTGCGTCGATAAGGTCTTGCACCTTATTCTTCAACGCCCAACAGTCATCGGTAGAGTGCCCTAGGCTTTCTGAATGGTAAGCACAACGAGCATTCGGGTTATACTTGGGAGATGTTGTATTGGGGAACTTCGGAGCCTCCCTGACAGTCACCAAATTGGTTGAGAGCAACTGTGGCAGGATCTGCGATAGGGTCATGTTTAACCGGGTAAACTCTCTCCGGGGTCTTTCAGCCCTTTGAGAATTGTTTGGCCGAGGAGCGACAGCAGGCTTAGCAATCATCACCGCACTGATAGATTGGCGGTGCTCAGGTCTCTCTGATTTCCTAGAACCATACACGGCACTAGACTCCTTCTTGAATGGTTTCTTTTCCGAACTAGATGATGCACCCTTTGTAATCTTCCCAGACTTCAGCCCAGCCTCAATTCTCTCTCCAATCAGAATCAAATCAGTGAACCCAGCAGAAGAATTCCCAATGAGATGGTTGAAAAACGGCCCAGATAGGGTCCCCGAGAACATGTCTACCAACTCCCGATCAGTCAATGGTGGCTGCACCCTGCCAGCCAGGTCTCTCCACTTCTGAGCGTACTCCTTAAAACCTTCGCTTGCACCTAACGCCATACCCTGGAGTTGGGTACGTGTGGGGGCAAGGTCGGCATTATACTGATACTGCTTGTAGAAAGCAGTAGCCAACTCCTCCCAGTTATGAACCTTGGTCCCATCCAGCTGATAGAACCATTCGAGATGAGTCCCTGAAAGACTCTCCTGGAAGAAGTGGATCCATAAATTCTTATCCGCAGAGTACGGCTGAATTTTCCGAACATAGGACCTTAAATGCAGCTTGGGACAAGACGCCCCGTCATATTTGGAGAAGGATGGTGCTTTGAACTTATGGGGGATGATCACACCAGTTGACAAACCCAGATCTCCGAAGTCCAGCCCAGGTACCTGTTGAACCTCCATAGCCTTCAACCTGTCTTCCAGTTGTTTATATCTGTCATCTGCAGGAGGGTACTGCTCTTCATCAAAATCTGTCTCGTTGTCGGAGACGACCGGACTAGGAACCTTTACTTCTGCCTGAGAAGGACTCTTGCCAACAGAAGAACCAGCCTCTTCATGCTGCAGAGTGTTGCCAAACCTTCGGCCCGAGTTGAACAGAACAGTTCTTCTCTTCTTCTTCTTCTCCTTCTTCAGGAGCATAGCCTTTAATTCTTCTTGGCCTTTAGCCAGACCCTTGATTAGTTCTTGAAACTGCGCATTCTGCGCCTGGAGAGCCTTGATTGATGTCTCAGTTGATGCAGATTCGGGATTCATGATGCTGAAATAAACAGCGAAGAACTGTAAGCAACCTGAAAAGTGGAAAAACCTGCTATGCACATGATGTATGAAATGCGTATGCAATGCATTCAAGGGTTCGAAAGTTCAAATTTGTCGTAGACAAAAAGGGACACACGTTATCATTAAGGAAATCATTGTTTAATACATCAAAGCCTCATGGGCAAAGTAATACAAAAGTCAAATCAATCCCAAAATACACTGCGCATCCTCTTCGGAGCTATGTAGGTGTTGAGATTCCTCTCCTCCTGCAACAGGCGGGTGAGCTCCAAGACCTTCTTTTCACTGGCATGCAGACTAGTCTCAAGAGAATTCCGCTCTTCCTTAAGCTGGATCCAGCTCTTCTGCATCTCTTCCCAGGATGTGGGCATATCAGGGTGCTGAATAGTGTAGGACACTTCCCCTTCCAAGACAGGCTCTTTGATTACTGGGAGCATGTGAGGATAAGGCATCACTAACTTCTGAGAGCGGGCGCGTACCCACTTGAGATAGGGTTCCAATGGGATGGAGTTCTTGTGCCCCAGTGTCTTGCTGTCTATCCTACTGGGCATCCTCCAAGCTCTGATAAATCTCTGGCGAAGTCCTTGAGTATCGTTGTCGAAGTCAAAAACTATGTCAGGAATTAACATGTCATGAGGACCATCCCTCCGAGCATAACCAAACTGTCTCCAGGCCAGGCATGGGCTATAAGTAATACCTCCTCTGATTCCAAGTAAAGGAACATTAGGGTACTCCCCGCAACGATCAATGATAGTGACATCTTCTCTGGACCTAGGACACCAATGTATGTCTGCATGGGTAAGAGTCATCAACCGTTGTGACCATCTCAAACCCCGCTCATTCTTCAAGACTGATTGTGGAAGGTGCGAAATAAACCACCTTCCCAAGAGAGGAGTGCAACACATAAGGACACCTCTTTTTCTCATGGTTCGAGTGTAACATGAGTGAAGGATGTCCCCCAGCAACGTAGGTATGGGATTCCTGGACATAAAGATCTGGACAGCGCTGATATCAATTAGCTGATCTGGGTTAGGGAACAATACCAAACCATAAACAAGGAGGGCCACAACCTCTTCAAAAGCTTGCAAGTCAAGGGAGTTCCAACATTCATGGGCCTTTTCAAACAGAAACCTGGCTAAGAACCCTTTGATACCACTTCTAACTTCCCAATGTCCCTTGAGGTCAGATGACTGTAGGTGCAAGGCTTTAGCAATCTCTTCAAGCTTAGGTTCCTTTTCTGTACCGTTGAAAGGTAGCTGATCAAGGATAGGGATCTTCAGGAGTCGGGAGAACTCCTCCAATGTAGGTACCAACTGATAATCCAAGAAGGTAAAACAGTGATGCAGAGGGTCAAAGAATTGGAACATGACCTTTATCATGTCCTCCTCAATGTTGGTGTTGACCAAGCTGATGAGGCTTCCATGTCTTTCACTGAATGAAGAGTTCTCGGGAATCCTGGATATAAGCTCCTTAAGCTGAGGAGGTACCCTTACAAGACTGATTTGAATTGTCTTTCTACGAACAGTTTCCATGTCCTACAAAACAAGAACAAAGATGAAAATTCGAACCCCTGAAATGGTTAGTCAATGCATATGATACTGGATGATGTCATGATGCTATGATTAAACACACCACAGATATTTACAAAGACAAACATGTAAGGCACACAAGGCACACAAGACAAGCCCTTAAGGTTTAAGGCCAGCATGGGGTCTGGGTAGTACCCTCTTGAAGTTGGTGGGTTCAACCTGTCCTAATCAAAGTAACCGGGTTCTAAGGTTCCCAATATCACGGGATTGCTTTCATTGTTCATCGTTTCGATTTAGCCACTGAACTGGCGACCGAAATATTCCAGGAAAGCAACCCTCAATTGGGTGTAGTATCGAGTATCAACCAACCTCGGACTGCACCAAAGTCAGTTATCTCACTACCCTAAAGAGGCCAAGATAGTTCAATTAAGGTTCCTAAGGTCTGTTGATGCTTCACGACACCACGCGGAGGCCCCGTACTCTCCTTGACTGAACTCAAGGGTTACCGGTACACACCAAAGTGCCACATCAACGTAGCAGACTGTTTCAACCATGTCGGTATACCCCGCACAGTTCCCTCACAGCCTTGTTGCTACTTTCTAAGAAAGGTATCCCCAGATCCGGGTTAGGATCTATAGAACTCCCAAGCAACCCACAATAATAAAGCAAGCAAAGAAGACAATTGAAAACACAGTGATCTTAATCTTAAGGTACACCTCACTTTAAGAGTATCCCCAGCAGAGTCGCCAGTTCTGTGATCGGTGGATCTGGAACTGACTGTTTAACGCTGGTTCGCGAAATGTCGCGGAAGCAAGAGTCGCCACCGTCTTTTATTTTCTCCAAATGGAAAGGACAAAAGCACAGAAAAATTCCTTTAAAGAGATTGCTCTCGGTTCGGGAGGTAGGTTATAGAAAGGGAAGGTGTTAGCACCCTTTCTATCCATGGTTATCCATGGGCTCTTAGGTACTTGCTCATTTGTGTTTTCAAAAATGGTTTGTTCGCTTTTCAACTGTGGGTTTTAAAAAGTTTCTTTGAAAAAATTCAGTTCGACTCGTACGTCAGAGTGTTTGAAAAATTTGCTTTGAAAGCTTTTGAAAATGTGTTGGTGTGAAAAGTATTTTTGAATTTTTGTTTGAAATTTAGAGCAAGTATCTATGAGAACCTACCTACCCTAAGGAATTCGTCTGTGTAAATGTCCTTTAAAGTAGTGCCATCCCACCATTGAGAGGTAGGTAGCACCACCGTTGGAGGTGTTCGGGTCAATTCGAGTTTGTAGGGACGTGGTGATCACCAGAGCAATGGGAAGACACCTTAGAAGCTACCCTCATGCCAGGTTCCCGGATCATGAGGACTTACTAAGACGTCCTCTACTCGACGATCACCTTTCGAAGGTAAGGCAACAGTGAGGCGTACCCTAGGGGTGGTGTGTGCGATTCGTGTGTCGTTTTCATTTGTATTTATCTTGTCATGTTCATTGTGATCTACGCTTGATTTTATTTAAGTCCATTCATTCTTGCATGTTTATTTAACAGTTAATATTTGCGGGAAAAGTAAATCTAAAGTTATTACAAATGGCGCGGGTCCACATCGCCAAAATTAAACCGGACCCGATTTGACAGAAAAAGTAAATAAAGCAAAAGAAATAAAAGTGCGAGAAGTTTAAGTTACAACGCTTTGGGAGAAATACATAATTATTTAAGCAATAAAATAAATAAAGTGAATGCGCGAAAGTAAATAATTAAGAATATGGGCGTTGGACCCTTTTGCAAAAATTAAAGTTAATAAGGAATTAGAATTAAAAATTAAAAAGAAAATGTTTTTGGTGTTTTTATGTTTTTTAAGATTTAATAGAAAAAGAGAATTGATTAAAATTAAAATAAAATGTCAAACCCTAATTCTAATTATTATTTTTTAGTTATTAAGGAAATGTTGAAATTTTTAACTAAATGAAACCCTAATTTTTATATACAATTTAATTATGAAAATAAATAAATAAATAATATTATGATAAAAAGAAAAAATTAAAAAGGAATAAAAATTATCAATTTAACCTAATTCTATATTTTTGGATTTTTTATGAAAAGAATTTAAATCAAACCTAATTTAAAACTAAATTCATTTATATGCATTATTTACAAGAAAATATCAAAATAAATATTATTTATTATATTTTTCATCTCCTCTGAATTTTTATGTATTTTTTGTATTTTTTGTAAAAAAAAACAATTAATTAAATCAAAGCAAAACAAATAATAAAACAGTAAAAAAAATAAAAAAAATAAAATATATGCAAACCAGGGAGGGGTTCAGTCCCAATATGGAGTATAGTCCAAGCAAATCTGGCCCAATTAAGCTTGGATCCATTTGACTTTTGGCGTAGCGTGTGATGCGTTTGACTAGGGCTTAGTGTGCTCATCAATCTGGAGCCCTTGATCTACTTCTGAGGGACGCGTGGCTGTGGATCTTTGAGGATGTATGGTGTGTATTATCACTGGCGCTGCATGGGAATCATTATAGAAAAATAATATTGAGAATTATACAGACCTGGGACTTGAACCCAGGTCTTGAACGCTACAAGCATATATGCCTGCCACTGAGCCACTTTAATTACGTTTAATATATAATATCAAATAAATAATATAAAAGAAAAGCTATATTAGTGGGAGTCAGCGCGCGAAACTTTGAATTCGCCTATCACGTTTTGACAACGCATCGTCCTCTTCGTCGTCCCTGTAACATAAAGCTTTAGGCAACAGTTTTGCACGCGTTGTGTTAGGCCCTTTTGGAGAAAATAGCGAATAGCTCAATTCTAAACATAAATTAGGCGCGAGGGTTGGGATTTCTTCGTCTGGACGTGCTCATGCCAATGGTATTACTCCTGAGTCCTAATTTTGCCTTGGGTAAAAAACCCCAATTTAGAGCTCTGCAAACCCTAAAACGTAATCATGGCATAATCGTGTGTATGGCGTAAAAATGCAATTAAAGGCATTGGTTAGCATAAGAAACTCACAACAAACATGAATCAATAAATAAAAATGGCAAAGGATGCATAAATCATGATGCACAGTTCTGAATTTTTCTCTTTGCAGTTCGAGTCATAGATACCAATTCTTGGAGCTTTGGTTGTTGTTTTTGATTGGAATACGTTTAGAGATTGCCAAGGAAGCTTTTGGAATAGGTTTCGTGCCTTGAATCAACTTGGAAAGCTGTTTTCAGTTTTGAGTTTTATGGAGAATTTTTCAAGTTTGGTAGGGGAATTGCTGCGCATTTTTCAGTGTCTTAGGATTAGGTTTATGATCATGTATTTGTATGGAAGCAATTAGGTTAAGAAAATTGAATAAAATCCATGGCATTGATGATTTTGCATATTTGATTTTTTAAGATCTTTTCATATCTTTTTCACATGTGTTCTTTGTTCAATCATGCTCAAATCAAACCAATTCTTTCCTTTTTAACATGTGCACGAAATATTGAGTCTAGAATGTGTACAAAAAGATTTGTTTGGTTCATTTAGATATTTTCCACATATTTAATTGATTTAATTGAATTAATATAAATAAAAATTCAAATAAATAAATAAAAAATGAGAAAATACTTCCCTTTGGGCCAGGTGGTCGTGCATAGGCTTGGGATGATGAATCATGGAAGAAAAATGGGCCCATTAGCAATTTTAGGTCATCTGGATCAAAGTTGACTTTTCAAAATATCCAAAATTTTCCCAACTTCCACAAGGCATAACTTGCTCAATTTTTAATCTTTTCTCATGTTCTTGGACACTTTGGAAAGGTCTTTGAGTCCTCTAACCAATGCCTTTGGTCCCATGTCATTTTGATTTACCAATCTCAAGTTATGGCCTTTGACTTAAAGTCCCCTTTTGTTGACTTTTGAAAATGACCTATAATGTTGAAATTGATAACTTTTTGTGAGAGCATTTCTTGGACTTGAAGTATGAAGATGAGTTGTAGGAAATGTCTTTCTCTTCAAAATGAGCTTTGGATGGAATTTTTCTGATAATCCATGTGAAAGTTATGCCCTGGTCAATTTCAGTTGACTTTTTCAACTGTCCAAATAAGGCAACTTTTGCATCTTTGATGATTTCTGAGCCAAATTTTGAGAATCATGATCAAGCATTGATCAAATGATGTTTGTGGCTTCAAAATGATATGTTGACCAAAAATTTGAACTTTTGACTGTCAAATGACCATTTTGCCCCTACAGTTGACTGTAGTGCAATCTAGGGTTTTGACTGTGCAATTTTGAGCTGAATGCCTTGAAAATTGATATGAGGATGCTTGACCATATTTGTAGGCACATGAGGCTTGATTGGACCTTTTGAAAACTTCCTTTTCTTGATCAGAATACAAACCCTAGTTTTGACTGTATAGGAGGCTCTTTGACTGTGCAACCCTTGGGGAATTTTGAAGCTTGGCAATTTCTGAAGAATATGGGAGGGCAAATTTTGGGGTACAACATAATGCCTCCCCTAATGCCAAGTAGTGGGACATTAGGGAACTCCCCACAATGATCAATGATGATGACATTTTCTCTGGACCGAGAACACCAATGAACATCAGAGTGTGTAAGAGTCATCAACCGTTGTGACCACCTTAAACCCTGCTCATTCTTCAAAACTGATTGGGGAAGGTGAGAAATAAACCACCTTGCTAGAAGAGGAGTACAACACATGAGAACACCTTTTTTCCTCATTGTTCGTGTGTAAAATGAGTGTAGGATGTCCCCAAGCAATGTAGGCACATGATTCCGAGATATGAAAATCTTGACAGCATTCACATCTATGAGTTGATCAGGGTTTGGGAACAAGACCAACCCATAGATGAGAAGTGATACAATCTCCTCAAAAGCTTGTAGATCTAGAGAATTCCAGCAGTCTTGTGCCTTCTCAAATAGAAACTTTGCCAAGAAACCCTTGACACCACTTCTGGTTTCCCAATGACCTTTGATATCAGATGGTTACAAGTGTAAGGCTTGAGCAATGTCTTCAGGCTTTGGTTCTCTTTCCGTACCGTTGTAGGGTAGTTGATGGAGAATAGGAATCCTCAGGAGTTGAGAAAATTCCTCCAAAGTAGGTACTAGTTGGTAATCAGGGAATGTGAAACAGTGGTGTAGGGGGTCAAAGAACTGGAAGAGAACTTTCACCATGTCTTCTTCAATGTTGGAGTTGACCAAGTTGAGAAGTCTACCATGTCTTTCACTGAAGAGAGAATTCTCTAGAATTTTGGAAGTAAGCTCCTTGAGTTGAGGAGGGATTCTCACAAGGTTAACTTGGATTGTTTTCCTGCGAAGAGATTCCATGACCTACAAAACAAGAACAAAGATGAAGATCCAAACCCTTGAAATGGTTAGTGGATGCATATGATGCTTTATGATGTTCATGATGTATGCACAAGCATATGTACAAACAAGTCACATAAGATCCTAGTTTCAGGCTTGCATGAGGTTTCATAGGTAAGTACCCTCTTGAAGTTAGTTGGCTCAACCTGTCCTATAAATAGTAACCGGGCTCTAAAGAGCTCAATATCACTAGATTATTTTCTGTGTTCATTGTTTCAGTTTGGCCACTTAACTGGCGACCGAAATATTCCAAGAAAAGAACCCTCAATGAGTGTAGTATTGAGTATCTACCAACTTTGGACTGCACCAAAGTCGGTCATCTCACTACCCCTAAAAAAGGCCAAGATGGTCAAGTAAGGTTCTAAGAGTTCATTAGTGCTTCATGACATCACTCAGCGGCCCCGTATTCTCTTTGATTGACTCAAAGACTACCGGTACTCACAAATATGTCGCACTAATATAGTTATTGCTTCAACCATGTCGGTATACCCCGCACAGTTTCCACAACGTATTGCTATTTACCTATGAATGTTTCCTAAAAATCCGGGTGGAGGATTAAAACCCAAACAAGAGAACCAAATGTAAAGCAATCAAAGCAATCAAGATAAGCATGCAAGGGTGATCTAAACCCTAAGGTTACTCCACTTTTAGTTAAGTCCCCAGCAGAGTCTCCAGTTCTGTGATACGGTGGGAGAACTGACTTGAGGTTTTGCATTTGTGTTCGCAAATGTTTGGGTTTAGCAAGAGTCGCCACCGACTTTTTATTTTATCCTAAGGAAAGGTCAAAAAGCACAGGAAATACCTTTGAGATATTTTCTTGGGTTCGGGGAGTAGATTATGAAAAGGGAAGGTGCGAGCACCCTTTTCATCTATGGTTATCCATGGGCTCTTAGTTACTTGTTTAGATCACTTGCTTTGCTTTTCCAATTGTTTGAAATGGTGCTTTGTGTGTGGTTTTGAAAGATGTTTTGAAAAGAGGTCATCGTTATGGCAACCTTTGTAATGATTCTTGTTTGAATGTATACAAATGTGTTTTTGTCTTTTGAAAAGATTTCAATGTTTGAAAGTTTGATTTGGATAATGTTTTGAAATTGTGTTGTGAAGTGTGTTTGAAAATAGCAAGGATGTTTTTGCAAGCTTTTTGATCAAGTAACTAAGAGCTATCTACCCTATTTTACTCAAAGATCTTTCCTAATGTTTTTAACCCTTTTGACAGTGTTATTTCACCATTGCATTTGGTGAACAACCTTGTGTTAGGATGTTAAACGGGACAGGCGCGAGTCATCGTATAGACCATGATAGCAATTGTGTCAAGTATCTTTGGCAATTTTTTGAGGGACTTGATCATTTTTGTTTAGGCAACCAAGATAGCGTCATCGAGGGACTATGATCTTTTGTTTTGTTTGTGTTTTGCCAAAGTACTCAACATGCATAACATGGCCCATTTTTGAAGGCAACAAGTGGATTGGAACCCTAGGGGTGCAAGTGTGCATTGTGTTTGATTTTCATGCATTTTTGTCTTTGATTAGGTCAAACTATTTGTTGATTTGGATTTTTGCATACAAACCCTAATTCTCTAATCATGGCATAATTAAAAGCGTAAAGTGCGAGAATTAAAATTCTAAGCTATTACAACATGATTATAAGGATGGGGGTACAATCTTTGAGTGAGGGGTATTTGACAAGAAATATAAACCCCTAGTTTACTATTACATCCAAATTGAATTTAATTGCATGAATAATAAATGAATAATATTTAAATAAACAAAAAAAAGACAAATATATCAAATAATATGAAATATGCAAAAAAAGGGGTTTTTGTTCATTGATGTATGTAAAATATTTAATGTAAAAAATAAAGGAATAAACAAAAGATTAATTTTATTTGTTTAAGGGTAAAACCCTATTTTCTTTAAGAAAATAAACACATTATATTATTTATATACAATAAAATATATTAATATATGTAAAAATAAAATATACTTAGAAAAAAGTATTTTTTTAGTATAAATAAAAATAAAAGTAAAAATGTAATATTTTGTATTTTTTATTCTAGAGTATTTAATAAAATAAAAAGTATATATTTATATATGTATATTAATCAAATTAAATATGTACAACATAAAATAAAATATGTACAAAAATAAAATATATTTAGGAAAATATTTTTAGTATGAATAAAAATAAAGAACAAAAATAAAAGTATAAATTATATATATTTTTCAAGTCTTAATAAATAATATAAAAGTATTTAAATACTTTTTCATGTTAGAAAAATTAAAATAAAATGCCAAATAAATGTAAAAAATTTATGAAAATATTTTTGAACATTTTTTATATTTGGAAATAGATAAACAAAATCAGAAATGAAAACAAAAATGCAAAAATATAAAAATACAAGAAATTGGGCCTGGGGGTGCAAAAAGGAAAAGAGGGGGTGTCAAGAGTGAGCCAGGCCAAGCCCAGCCCACCACTTCATCTTCAACCTCCAGATTTTGAAAAAAAACGCGCGCGCCTGTACAAACTTGGACATCCTGCATATGAGCTCTATTGCAAAAACTCACAACATCAAACTTGTAGAGAATTTCAAGACGATTCCAACCATATAAATAACTTGTCTTAACTCTCAAAGACCAGAGAGAATTTCTCTGGCCCTAAAATCTGACCTAGTTTTTTCAGCATGTTCATGGATGAAATTCTCCTAGCACACTTAATATAAGTGAAAACTGAGTATATGTACAACTTCATGGCAATGAACACTACATTTTTTATTCACAAACCTAAGGCTAAATGTTCCTAAATAGAGAGATAGAAAGTGGAGAAAAACCTATTTCAGTTGGACTCGTGTAGGGCAATGTAGTGCTTTTCAACAAGGCTTGAGATGGCTGGTAGCTTACTTGAACTTCACTTGACCTTCTCCAATAGCTAGCTTGCCTTGAATGTCCTTGAATCAGCCTATAGAACTCAACCTGCAAAAGCTCAAAATGAAAATGGTGAACACTGTAAATGGAGTTACAGTTGGTGTTTGAGGTTTGGGATAGCTTGGGTGAGTTGAATGGAAGGTGTTTGAAGCAACTTGGGGCAAAACGCACGAGCCAAATGAGCTATAGAACTCAAGTTGCAGAACTTGCCCTGTTTTGCCAAAGGAATGTGATTTCTGTCTATGGGGTGTTTAGAGGCTCAAGCAATCGTGTTTCTAGCTCAAAGGGGTGTGAGAAAAATGTCCAAACTGTTTGCATAAATTGGTACTGGCTGGTTTTCAAGTT
Source organism: Vicia faba (assembly GCA_948472305.1). Classification (NCBI taxonomy): domain Eukaryota; kingdom Viridiplantae; phylum Streptophyta; class Magnoliopsida; order Fabales; family Fabaceae; genus Vicia; species Vicia faba. The sequence goes on along the minus strand of OX451736.1, from coordinate 1,511,950,777 downwards.
CTCAAGTTTTTGACAAGTTTCTTGTTTTTGAAGTAAGAATGTGGAAGTGAAGTTATAGGCCTGTACAGGCTATCAAATATGCTTGAATACTTTGCTCTTGGCCCCTCCAACTTATAGGTTTGATTTGCCCTCTGAGATATGGACCAATGCTCAAGGGATAATGGTTTGACATAAAGCACATTATGGCAAAAATAGAAATGTGCCTTTTTCTACTTAGGGCTTAATCTTGTGTATAATGTCCAAATGACCAAAACAAAAGCTTAGACTGATGGATTTGCATTTAATTATGGAATGTGAAGTGGTTTTGAGGCCTGTAAACTAGTGTAAGGCATGCTGGTTTGAAAATGCAACTTGTATGAACATGAATATGCCATGGATGAAAAGTGAGTTTTTGCCAACTTCAAGCCTTCGATTCTCCCTAACCACAAATGTGTTTGAGGAGTTCTTGGACAATTTGGAAATCTTACAACATGATCTATAATCCATATTTTAAATTAAACTTTATATTACAAGTTAAACAATGTGAAAAATGGCCAAGAATATAGGTCAAAATCCTGCCTAAACTAGGGCAAAATTTCACTAAGTTAAAAGTTTTAGGGACCCTTGTTCCAAAAATCATAACTTGAGATCCAACATTCTTTTGAGAAAACTTTTTGAATCAAAGTTGTAGACTTTGTGGAGTACTACAACTTTCATGTTGGAGGTTTTGTTTGAATCCATTTTCATCTTGGTGAAAATGTGGGGCAAATTTAGGAAAAATTAAGAAAATTTCATAACTTAGAAAATTTCTAAGTTATGAAAATTTTCAACTTTAAAACCTAATTTGCAATTTTGGGTTTCTTGATGAACAAGTTTCATAATTTGACACATCTTGATGAAAAATTATCCTTGGCACTTGATTTTGACCAAAAAGTCAAAGTTTGACTTTTTAGTGTATAGTCAAATTTTGATCAGTTGACTGAAAAATTCATCTGTCCATCCCATGCATTTTTGATCTTTTGAACTTGTTGAATAAGTCAAGATGATGTCATTGAGTACTTTAGTCCATGGTTGAACCTAATTTGCCATTGGATAGGTCAAAAATTCAGAAATTGCCTTTGTACAGTCAAAACCCTAAAAATGACCATTTTGCCCTTTTGGTGATCTGATCAAATTTCTTGTGGAGTTGTGGTCCAAACTTGATCCAATGGTTCATATGAGTTCATAATGTTGATGTGGGTCAAAATTCATGAGGTTTGACTGTAAATTGACCACAGTTGACTTTCTCCAATACAGCTGATTTCTAGGTCAACTGTCCAATTGACTGGGCAAAAATTTGATTCAAGGCTTGAAATTTGGTATGGACAAACTTATGAGTCAAATATGAAGTATGAAAGTCAATTTGAGCATTGAAGGTCCAAAAATCCTTGTGCAAACTCAAACCCTAGTTTGGGTCATTAGTGCAAGGAGATGTCTTGAGCAGAGCAAACCCTAGCTTGATCTTGAGTTCCAAGAGCCTTGTGATGAGAAATGTTGATAAAAATGAGAGGGAAAATTTTGGGGTACAACACTATGTAACCGTCAAGGAGTGGTTCTGCGCTAAGATGAGGACAAGTGTCCACTGCATGTCCCTCGACCTCTAGCTTCCAGCCACGTTGCTTTACTTTGGCTACTGGCGAAACCGTCTTTCCCTCCAATAATTCAAATTCAAATGTCGCTTTTGGTGTCGACGCGAGGATATTCTCTTCTAGTCGAAGGTCATAAGACCTTCTCAGTCAAAATCTTGATAGTGAGTCCTGGTCGAAGACTAAAATATAACTTAGATATTTTCTCTAAGTTATTTCACACGTTGAAACATTCTTCAGCTTGGTTTTATTTATTCCAGTTTTGGTCTAAAAGACCAAATATAGTATATGAACAGTACCAAACTTCTTATTTTTTATGGCAAAAACTAGAATAGATGGACGATTTAGATGCGCGTGTTATTTGATGCTCAGGATCCTCTTGAGCTTGTTACCAATGGCTATGTTCTAGTTACAGCATATGCGACAGAAGAAGAGAGAAATGAACAGAGAGACAAGAGGGAGAAAAATCAGAAGGTGTTATTTTACATTCATCAGTGTTTGAATGTGAATCTGTTTGAGAAGACTGTTGATTCGACGACGGCGAAGGAGGCATGAGACACATTGGTCAGATGCTATGATGGTGACGAATGTCAGATGCTATAGTGGTGACACATTACTGAAGAAGGTAAAGCTTCAGTCCTGCGAAAGCAATATGAGAACCTCAACATGAAGAACAATGAGAAGGTTTCTGAGTACATCTCCAAAGTGATTCTGATCACTAATGAGATGAAAGCTTGTGGAGAAACCCTTTCTGAACATGTAATCATTGAGAAGATATTTGAGGTTGCTTACTCCTCAATTTGATTACATTGTTGTAGCAATTGAATATTCTAAAGATCTGGAAACCATGAGAATAGAATAGCTACAAAGCAGTCTAGAGGCGGAAGAGTTGCGTCTGACTGAAAGAACTTATGAGAGGGAAGTTGAACAGGCTCTAAAGGATTCTTTTGTAAAGAAGGACCATAAGTATTCTTGTTCATAAGCCAAGAATAGACGTGGTGATAGATTATAGAAGTCATAAACCTATACTTCTGATGAGAAGAAACATCAGAAGGGAAAGGAGAAGTTTGGCAAGAAGAAGGTTCAATGTTACTGTTGTAAGCAGGTTGGCCATTTTGCTAAAGGTTGTTGGTCAAATAAGGGAATGAAATCAGAAGAAGCAAATATAGCCAAATGAGATTTTGTTGATGAGCATGTACTATTGATAGCTTCTGAGTCTGATGGAAAGTGCTTGGAAGACTGGTGGTATATGGACACTGGCTGTTCAAATCACTTGACTTGAAACAAACAATGACTGATAGATTTTGACTCTAGAAGGAGGACCAAATCAGATGTGATGATGATACATACCTTAATGCAAAAGGTATGGGAAATGTCAAAGTTAAAGTGAAGAATTGGAAGACCGTTCTGATCAAGGATGTTTGGTATGTTCCTGGAATTAAGAGCAATCTGATGAGTGTAGGTCAGCTCATTGAGAAAGGTTTCTCAACCATTATGAAGGACAATCTCTTGAAGTTGTATGATTCTAATTAGAAGTTGATTATGCAGTCTGAGCAGGGAAGCAATAGAACATTCAAAGTGAATTTGCAAACAACTGAAATAGAGTGTCTTAGTGCAGAAGGCGCTGTAGGTGATAATAAGTTATGGCACAAGAGGTTAGGGCATCTGAGCTACAGAAGTTTAGGGTATCGAGTTCCAAGAAGCTCGTGTGTGGCATTCTGAAGATTGTGAAGCCTGCGAAGTCATGTGAGGTATTCATGAAAGGCAAGCAATCCAGATTGCCATTTGTGTCAGAAGTAACCCCAAGAGCAAAACATGCTTTGGGAGTAGTGCATTCTGACGTGTGTGGAGCATTTTCAGAACCTTCACTTGGAGGAAATGGATACTTTGTATCTTTTATGGATGAGTTCACAAGAATGACATGGGTAACACTCACCAAAAGTTTAAACATAAGGTGTTTACCAAGTTCCAGAAATTTAAGTTGAAGGCTGAGAAACAAAGTGGTCAGAAGTTAAAGATTCTCAGAACAGATGGTAGAGGGGAGTATAACTCTATAGAATTCCAGAAGTTCTGTGATGAAAATGGAATTGAGCATGAGGTTACTGCTCCTTATACTCCTCAACACAATGGTCTTGTTGAAAGAAGAAATCATACTTTTCTTGATATAACTAGAAGCATGCTGAAAAAGAAGAAGCTACCTCATAATTTGTGGGGAGAAGCTCTAGCCTCTTCAGCGTATGTGCTAAATAGGTGTCAAACAAAGAAGCTGAAGGAAATTGTTCCTTTAGAAAAGTGGACTAGAGACAATCAAAGTGTTAGCCATCTGAAGGTGTTTGGTTCTATATGTTACAAACATGTTCCAGAAGCTAGAAGAAAGAAGCTTGATGATAGAAGCAAAGCAATTATTCTGGTGGGGTACCATAGTACAGGTGCATATAAGCTTTATTCTCCAGAAACTAATAAAGTTGAAGTCAGCAGAGACGTTATTGTAAAAGAATCAGAAGTATGAGATTGGAATAAGTTTCAATCTATTTCTGAAGATAAGCCAGAACTTGACAGTTTTGAAGAAGAGTCAGAGTCAGATGATGATTCTGGAAACTCTAAAGATGAGTCAAATGGTGAATCTGATTTTGATCCAGATTTTGATGATGATCCAGAATATGGTGGTGGTCATGCTTCTGGAGGAGAAAACTCTGAAGATGTAGGTTATGAAGGATAGGCTTATGAAGATGACCATATTTCTGGTGAAAATCATGTCCTTAACAGTGTACCTTCTGAATGAGGAGCTTATGAAGGTAGTCTAGCCTCTGATGAAGGTCATGATTCTGAAGGTGATCCAACTTCTAAAGGTGGTCAAGTATATGATATTGTTCCAGAATCAGAAAGAGTTTCTGAACGAGTTCATAGGCCACACCAATTCATACAAACACCAAGAAGGTTTGTAGTGTTTGATATGTTGTAAGACACTGAAGAAGATTCAGAAGGAAAAATTGTTCACTGTGCCATGTTAGTAGACTCTGAACCTGAGAGTATTAAAGAAGCTCTCAAAAAGAAAGTATGGTTGAATGCCATGAAAGAATAACTTGAGGCTATAGAAAGAAACAATGTTAGACAATGTGACGGATCTAGAAGGGGGGGGGGGGGGAGGGTTGAATAGATCCCTTTAAAATTTTTGCGCGTATTGTAAAATTGTTTTTATCAAAGAGCAACAACACTGAATCTGATCGTCTAAACTTTACATATTGGAAAGATCGGATATGCGAACCAACTTGATGAAAATGATGAGAATAGAATCACAATCAAAGATGAATATGATGAATCGCTTTAGCAAGTTTAACAAGGTGTAAGTTATTACCAATTTGTTGTGGAGAAGATAAAGCACATTTGTGAGTTGTAAATTCACCAAACACTTGGTGTACGGACTACACAAGGTTTGGTTATACTCAAATTGTAGTGATTATAGCGATTCGAATGAATGCTATGTGAGTTTTAAATTTTAGTTTATCACTACAGTTATCTTGTATGAATGAGAAAGTTGATAACTCACAAATTTAAGCAGATAGAAATCAAATGCAAAAAACTAAAATGGACACGGTATTTGTTAAGGCAGTTCACCTTGTCTTCCTCGCGTGGGCTACTCTGCCCCTAATTCTAGAATCTAGAATTAGGATATGAAATTAATTTTGCAATGTTTGTAAGAGAAGATACAATCACCACAATTCAAAATCACTTGATGAATCTTATATGTTGCAATCCTCTTCCCTTTATTCCAGATGAATCAAGTATTCCAAATCTTGAACAAACACTCCTTTTACTTTGAATGATTTTGTACTCAAGAAAATTTGGCCCCAAATCCTTCTTCACAATCCTCCGGTTACCGCTACCCGATTGAACACTCCACGGTCTTCCAATCCCTTAGCTCGGCTGAATTCAATGAAGCAAAGATTTGTGATAAAACCCCCAATCTTAGAGGATAAAACCCCAATGGTTTTATTCAAGAAAAAACCCACAAAGATCTCTACCCAAATCCGAAATTGCACTTTCAATTCGAACATTATCAACACATACCCAAGAACTTGATCAGCAAAAATGATTGTGTGTAGTTGTTGATAATTGATGAGAGGTTGAAGATGAAGAGAACTCTTGTGTATATCTGTCACTTTTTCTTGTTGTGTGTAAAACAGAGGCCAAAATAATATTTATATGTCATTCCCATGATGTAACAACATAGCAGAAAAAATGAGACAATTTAGCGATGCATCGACTCATGCAGGATATACAGAAGGCATGCGCCTTCCCGAGCGAGAGAGATGTTGAAATTCCTTCAGCCATGCGCCGACTCATTGCTTTGATGCGCCGACTCATGTTTTCCCAGAACCATGCGTCGATGAATAGAGAAGGCGTGCGCCTTCCCGAGCGAGAGATGTTGAAATTCCTTCAGTCATGCGCCGACTCTTTCCTTGATGTGCCGACTCATGTTCTCCCAGAACCATGCGTCGATGCATAGAGGAGGCGTGCACCTTCCCGGATGATTCCTAGCCAAAATCTTCTTCTCAAGAGTCGACCTAAGGATCCATGAGCCGGCTCATGCAGTCTGTTTTGAGATAAATTCTTGTTTTTTATGTTTCTCACTTGCACATGTTTGAAGCAAGATATATTTGCACAGATAGGTTTTTGACAATCATTAAAACTCAGTTCTTTCACTTTTTCCCTCACATACTCCTCCTTTTTGATGATGGCAAAAACCGCAAATATGAATCATCTTGCAAATCATCCGATTGCAAATCATCCAATTATCCCCCCCCCCCCCCTGAGATATTGCATATTTCTACGGTGGTTGTATTCCTTTCCTTCTCCCCCTTTGACAACATCAAAAAGAAACAAGGACATGGATTAAGAGAACCAAAAACATAGAGTGACCAATATTTTGCAACTTTGCAAAAAGAGAACAAACTAACATACACACAATATGAAGCAAGTGAAAAAGAAAATAAAAGCAATAACCAATAAAATAAAACAATACAATGTTCATAGTTACAAACCCAGAATAAAACACAAAGTAGTACGGGAAGTAAAGCAGTTTGATACAAAACCAAGATAACATAAGCATAATGAGCAAGAAATAAAGTTCCAAGCATTGACTAATGTTGTTGTTCCTCATTGTCTTGTGGTTGGTTTGGTGGAAAGCAAGCCATGAAAGCCGACTGAAAGTTTGCCAGGTTTGAGTTTTGTGTTACCATCATTTCATGAAGAGTGTTATATCGGTGGTCTTGGAGGCTAGCATAATCATTGAACTGAGTGTTTTAAAGGTTGACTATTCCAGCAAGATTATTAATTTGTTCAATTGCTAATGCCATGTCTTCATGATGGTGGACATGCATTTCCTCAAGTTTGCGCATCACTTCATCATAGGATCTATGAGGCTCATGGTCATCATTTTCGTTGTTGCTTTCTTCCTCCTCTTCAACACTTTCTAGATTCTCAGTATCAACTTCATCGCCCTCAGCATCTTCCATTTCATCATCCTGTCCAACATCTTCATTTTGAACCATTACCGAGTTAGACTTCATAAAGTACTTGTACTTACCAATCTGGGGATTCCATTGATGACCTATAAGTGCGAGAGTTTTTGAGGTAAAATATGAATCCGACATAATAGGTGTAAGTGAAATACCAGTAAGATCAAGGTTTGCTTGACTGAGAATTCCATGAATGAATGATGGATACCCCAAGGTAGATCCTCTAGGGGAATCCCTTAATGCAAATAATCGGCTAGTGATGTAATACGACCAATTTATCTTAATTTTGTTCAGAATTGCCCAAATTAACATAACCTCAGGTAGATCAATACGGGATAACCCACCCTTTTTGGGGAGATTTATCCTTGACATAATCCATTGCATAATTCGAGCCAGAGGAACCAATTGACCTGTTGTGACAGTTTTTGGAAAAGCAATACTTTACACAAAATTCTCAGGATATGGTCGTTTTAACATGGAGTTCAAGGCATGTTTGAAGTCATAGTCTGCAGGAATCTTAGTGTCGGTGATTTTAACAGTATTAGTGTCAACAGGGAACAACTCAAAAGTTTTCCAAATTTCATTATCTACTTTGACAACCTTATCGGCGATTCTGTATGAAAATTGATGATCAGAGAATTTACCTTGTATACCCGTATAAAATACCTTGACGAGTGCCTCGTTGTAGTCTCCATCCAACTCAAGGAATGGAAACACCTTTTGATGGTCCAACAATTCCACTACATCTGAAATATGCAGGCGTTTGAGAGTGTTACGGAAGGAACAAAATTGCCTAACCAACCTTCTTCTAGCAAACTTTTCATCATATTTTTCAGTGAGATCAGAAGGAAGAAATGACAGAGAAGTAACCTGAGTTTGATTTGAAGATCTACCTCTGATACTCCTTTTCTTTTTTTCCCTAGAAGCCATGGATGAAGGTTTGGATAGATTTGGAGTTGAAGTGACATAGTGGGTTTTTAGGGTTTTGAGATTTTGAGAGGGGGTCCAGATGAGGGAACAACAACACATCAAAAAGGATGCATGCAATTTGAGCCACATAATATAAACCATGGTATGATGGTCTATCAAACCGCGACGCGTCGACCTATGCAGGGATGCGTCGACGCATTCCAGTAAGATAGGCGTAAGTGAGTTTCTCAATCAGATGTACACCGACCGATCAGAATTTTAGGTTGGCTCATGTATGCAAAGTTTTGAAATTTTTTGTATTTCATAACATGTAGGTTTTGTAGACATTAATTGAACATAGTAAACAAGTACGCATGCACAAAAGCAATAACACACAAAGCATTTAATCATTTCATAGCACCAATATTTAAGAAAAATGATCACTAATGAGAAAGAGTAGGAAGGATATTACTGAACATATTTGAATGACACGATGCCCTCATATGTCGCCAGCCCAAGATGATATTCACGAATCATAGATACACAAAGATAAATAAAGGAAATGCAACTCATTTGAGTTGTGATCTATCTGAAATATCAAGGACACCGAGTTCCCTACGAATGTGAAAGAATGGTTTGGTCGCAAGTGGTTTTGTAAAAATATCGACAAGTTGATTTTTGCTATCAACGTGCTCAAACACGACTTCACCTTTCTCTACATGATCCCTAAGGGAGTGGTGCCTAATTTCAATATGTTTAGTGCGTGAGTGTAGAACTAGATTTTTGGTTAAATTGATGGCACTTGTGTTATCACAAAATATTGGAATATGATTAAGTTTTAAATCATAGTCGAGTAATTGTTGTTTGAGCCACAAAATTTGAGCACAACAATTACCCGCTGCAACATATTCCGCCTCATCCGTTGACAAAGCAGCTAAAACTTGCTTTTTGCTATGCCAACTAACTAAGGAGTTTGAAAAAAATGATAAGTGCCACTTGTGCTTTTCCTATCCAATTTGCAACCTGCAAAGTCAGAATCGGAATAGCCAACCAAGGAACAATCACTACCCTTGGAGAACCAAAGTCCATACTTAGGAGTACCATAAAGATACCTAAGTATACATTTTACAGCTTTTGGATGACTCTCCTTAGGACAAGATTGATATCTAGCACACATGCAAACACTAAACATAATGTCGGGACGAGAAGCGGTAAGATAAAGAAGGTATCCGATCATACCTATATACCTTTTTACATCAACCGGCTTACCATGTTCATCGCGATCTAGGCTAACCGCGGTAGGCATTAGAGTGTCAATAACTTTTGAGTTTTTCATATCGAAGCGCTTGAGCAACTCATAGAAATACTTCATTTGGCTAACAAAAGTTCCTTCCTAGGGTTGTTTGATTTGAAGACCTAGGAAGTAGTTTAACTCCCCCATCATGCTCATTTCAAATTCACCCTGCATCACTTTAGAGAATTCTTTGACCAAGGTGATGCTAGTAGACCCAAAAATAATATCATCAACATAAATTTGCACTAAGATGGAATGATTTCCTTGGCGTTTAATGAAGAGGGTTGTATCAACCTTCCCTCTAGAGAATCCCTTTTCTAGTAAGAACTTGCTAAGCCGATCATACCAAGCCCTAGGGGCTTTCCTGAGACTGTATAAAGCCCGTTTAAGTTTATAAACATGTTTAGAAAACTCGTAATTTTCAAATCCGGGAGGTTGAGATACATATACTTCTTCATTAATATAACCATTTAGGAATGCACTCTTAACATCCATTTGAAATAGCTTAAAGTTTTGTGAGCATGCATAAGCTAATAACAAGCGTATAGCCTCGAGTCGGGCAACTGGGGCATAAGTTTCCTCATAGTTGATGCCTTCCTCTTGGTTATACCCTTGAGCAACAAGACGCGCCTTGTTGTGAATTATGATTCCGTTTTCATCAAGTTTGTTCCTAAATACCCATTTAGTACCAATTATTTGATGGTCTTGCGGAGGGGGACAAGGTCCCAAACCTCATTTCTCTTGAATTGGTTTAATTCTCCTTGCATTGCCAAAAACCAATGTTCATCGAATAAAGCTTCTTTAGGGTTTTAGGCTCAATTTGAGAGACGAATGTGAAATGATAACAAAAGTTACTTATCTTAGACCGTGTAGTTACTCCCTTTGATATGTCTCCAAGAATGTTGCTAATAGGATGATCCTTAGTTTCTTTCCACTCCAAAGGATGAGTTATTTCATTTGTTGGTTGAGTGTATTTTTCTTATTTGCTAGACACATGATCCATCACCCCTTTTTCTTTCTCAAGTATGGGCTCATTACTCTTTTCATCTTGATCATTGAGTATCCTTTCCAAAGAAGCACCTGTACCATTAAAAGAAATACCTTTTTCGACCATTTTTGGACATGATTCATCAAAGGAAACATGTAGAAATTCTTCCACAATTTGTAACCTTTTATTAAATACCCTATATGCCTTGCTAGATTGAGAGTATCCGAGAAATATACCTTCATCGGCTTTTGAGTCAAATTTGCCAAGATTTTATTTACCATTATTTAATACAAAACATTTACAACCAAAGACATGGAGATGAGAAATATTTGGTTTTCTACCTTTCAAAAGTTCATACGGTGTTTTGTTGAGCATAAGACGTATCAAGATCCTATTTAGCACATAGCAAGCCGTATTGATGGCATTGACCCAAAAATATTTTGGAAGACCATGTTCATTGATCATAGTTCTCCCAAGTTCTTCTAGAACACGATTTTTACGCTCAACAACTCCATTTTGTTGAGGTGTTCTAGGAGCAGAAAAATTATGATCAATGCCATTTCTTTCACAATATTCATCAAAAAAGTGATTTTCAAATTCGCCTCCATGGTCACTTCGGATGGTAACAATTTTTGTATTCAACTTGTTTTGAGATAATTTGGAAAAAAATTCAAAAGCATAGAAAGTGTCACTTTTGTTTGCTGAGAATATCGTCCAACAAAATCTAGAGTAGTCGTCGACTATAAAGAAGCCATAATAATTTGCACCTAGACTTTTAATTCTAGATGGTCCAAATAGGCCCATATGGAGGAGTTCAAGTGGTTTTGTTGTAGATATGACATTTTTAGATTTAAAAGAGACCCGTGTTTGTTTACCCATTTGACAAGCATCACATAGATGATCTTTTGAAATTTTGATTTTGGGTAAGCCAATCACAAGATCTTTAGATATGATTTTATTTATCAAATCAAAGTTAACGTGTGCTAATCTCCGATGCCAAATCCATGAGTCTTCACTCATGGTGACTAAGCATTTAGCACCTCTTAGGGACACATCATTCAAGTCAAGCATATATATATTGTTTACCCTCAAGCCCTTAAACACATCTTCTTTTTTATCGTTATGTTCGATTATGCATTCATCCTTTAGAAAAGAAATTCAATAACCTTTGTCGCATAATTGATTAATGCTAATAATATTGTGTTTAAGGCCTTCAACTAATAGGACATCTGAGATAGTGGTGGATGAGGGATTACCTACTCTACCTTTACCGAGTATTGCTCCCTTGTTGTTATCACCATAACTAACAAAACCTTTCTTCTTTGCCACAAAGTCAAAGAATAGCGAAATGTCACCCGTTGTTGTACCCCAAAATTTGCCCTCCCATATTTCTCAAGACATTGCAAGAATAATCTCCAAGTGGCTCAAGATTGCTCAAGAGTTGGATAGTCAAGCTATCTCCTAAGGCAGTCAACCTCAAATTAGGGTTTTGTGTTGCATCAAGGTCCTTTCATCCAAATGAACTCAAGTGCTCCCCAATTTCCTAATATGCTCTCAAGTTCATCCATGTCAAATTTCAAGCCTTGCAGAGGAAGTTTGGTCAGCCAATTGCTCAAGAAGTCCAAAAATCGACTATGCTATGGCAAAAGTCAACTGTGACCTATATACAGTCAAAATTCAAGATTTTTTGTCAACATTATCATTTTGAATGATATTTCATCATTTGATCAAGGGTTGATTATGATTCATCAAGGATTGCTCAAGATTCATCAAGACTCAAGAGTTGCTAAATTAGGGTTTTGCAGGAAAAGTCAACTCAACTTTTACCAAGCATAACTTTCTCATACTTTATGAGAAATGACCCATCCAAAGCTCATTTTGAAGAGGATGCAATTTCCTACAATCCATTTTCACACCCCCAAGATCAAGAAATGCACTCACAAGAAGTTACAAATTTGGACATTATAGGTCATTTTTGAAAGTCAACAAAAACACCTTTTTTGCCAAAGCTTATAACTTGAGCATGGAATATGAAAATGAGATGAGACAAAAAGGGTTGATTAGAGGACACCTCAAGGTTTCCGAAAATTCCAAGAACACTTCCAAAAGTTCAAAATTGAAGAAGTTATGCATTGTTGAAGTTGGTCATTTTTCCAAAATTGCCAAAAGTCAACTATCCCCAAAACTTCAAATTTTGTCAAATGGGCCCATTTTTTTCCCACTTGATTTGATCTTGTCACACTACACACGTGTCCTATCTTCAGTCTTGTGTCAAATTATTAATTTTTCTATTTTATTTGATTTTTATTGAATTAATTCATTTTAAATCAATTTAAATCCAAATAAAATCTAAATATTGATAACTTGGTATCTTTTTGATTGATATAGGTCTTAAATATCATCATGTACACAATCAAATCCGAATCAAGCCATACCATGAACAAAAAGATGGAATTTGGACATTTTTGGAAGCTTTTTAATGGTGAATCAAATCACATCTTCAAACATCAATGCACCAAGATTCAAAGTCCAAAACTTGACCTAATCCAATGCTTGATACATATACAATGCAAAGAGGCACGAATTAGAACCGGGAGGCTGCACAATCAGAAAAACAAAACTTGGAAATTTGTCAAAAAAGCTTGAAACTGAAATCCTTTCTAGAGGCCGATTCAAAGCAAAGTCTCAATGTTATCCTCTTGCTGGACATCCATTGAGTCAAAACCAATCCTTAACAAGCTATGAAGCTTCCTCAATCATGCTGTAAGTCTCCCTGAAAGTCGCTCTGCACTTGAAATCGTGACTCCATATTTCTGCATCTTTTGGACAAATCTTTGGTATAATCATGCTTATCATTCAATTTCTAAACTTTCTGCATCATTTGATTGTGTTTTCATGAGCCATAGCCCCATACCCGAACCTATGGTTTTGGAAGCTTGTTTTTGGGTTTTTTATTTACAGGCAAAATTGATGCAAACAATGGACATGGACGTGATCAGGGAAAGGAGATGAGCATGACTATGTTTTTAGATTGAGTTTCCATGGCCTGAAATTGATTTTAGGATCGACCTAGGGATTTAGCTGCGGATATAAATCTGCAGGTAAATATCCAGGGGCCAACAAAGAAGATGAATACATGGCCTCTCCCCATTCGTCCATTCAAAATTCGCGCTATTTATTTTTTTGTTCAGGCATATTAACTTGTTTCCAATATAATAATTGCCTTCTATTATAATAACAAAAGAAGCATAGTGGCGCAGTGGCCAGGCAAACGTTCAATGATTCACAAAACCTGGGTTCGAATCCCAGGTCCCCCCCATATGCATATTGTTATTTTTCTCCAGGTACTCCAGCGGATCTCAGCAATTGCAGTCTACCATGGACCTCAAATCTCAAAGCGCCAGATGGCCTCCAGGCCAAATCTGATGGCCCAGATGGAGCGTGCACCATGTTCCCTGGTCAACATGTCACATGGGAATCCAAATGTCAAACGCAGGCTAGCTCAATGGGCCTTGAACAGGCTAATCTCACCTCCAATCTGGGCCCAAACCCCCCTTTGGTTATTTCTATTTCTTTTTTTATTTCATTTATTTATTTGTTTTGTTTATTTATTTTATTTTCTAACTGACCAATTAAATTATTTTCCTCATAAAATCAAAAACCAAAAATATATTTTATTTAATAAAATTAAATTCAGCATTTTTTATTTTTGTAAATAAATACTAACTTAATTAATTTAGTTTTAAATAGGTATAACTTTTAATATTTTTGCAATAATTAAAATTAATGTAGAAAATTAGGTTTTTATTAACTTTAATCAAATTTATTTTATTTCTTTAAATATCCAAAAAATCCAAAAATATCTTTTTTTTAATAATTAATTTATTTATTTAATTAGCTTAGTTTATTCCATTTAATTCAAAAATAACCAAAAAAATCACTTTCTTTCAAAAGGAGTCAAAACCCTAAAAAATGCGCCCGATTTAATTTTCCCGCATGCGATCCATTTATGATATTGATGTAATTGTTTCCCGGAATATAATAGCTTTTAACTAGGACTTTATTTTATCGCTTTATTTTATTTTCTGCATTTTAATTTCAAGGGTTGTTTTTGGCGATGTAAATACCTGACGCCTTGTAATAGTCTAGTTTTAATTTCCGCAATTTAATTTCCGCGAACTATACACTGTTAGATGTTTGGTAATAGGGAATGCATGACAAGATCGAATGTATGAACTTAAAATCAACATAGCTCACCCATAAGATGTACAAAGATAATATTAACCGAAATAACACACTCGCACATGCGCACTCTTAGGGTACACCTCACTTGGTTGCCTTCGAACGTGGTCATTGAGTATAGGAAGTTTTAGAGGTAGCCCTCTTGTCCAAAGATCATAGTTTCCTCGAAACGGTTGCCTCGGAAAAATGATCTAAGACATTAGGGTTACCGCTAAGGCATCCTAACATTGCTTTAGTGACCACACGTCCCTTAATCGAATTGACCCTTAAACTCCAACGACGATGCTACCTACTCACTAATAGTGGGATAGCATTGTCTAAAGGACATTAGCACAGATTGATTCCTTTTTCGAGTAGGTAGATGGTTCTTAAGTACTTGCTCCTTTCAAAAACAAAAATAAAACTTTTCGCACTTACACTTTCTTCAAACAAAAAAACTTTTCAAACCCACAAACACAAAGAAAAGCAAACTTTGAAAACACTTTGAGCAAGTACCTAAGAGCCCGTGGATAACCACGGATAGAAAGGGTGCTAACACCTTCCCTTTCTATAATCTACCCCCCGAACCCGAGAAATATCTCGAAAAAGGAATTTTTCTGTGCTTTTTTCCTTTCCTTGTTGGATAAAATAAAAGTCAGTGGCGACTCTTGCTTACCGCGACATTTTGCAAAAACAAACACAAAATGCGAACCAGCATTCCAAAACAGTCAGTTCTATCCCACCGTATCACAGAAATGGCGACTCTACTGGGGAAAAATAATAAGTGGGGTGTACCTTAGGATTAGATCATTGTGTTTTTAATTGTTTGCTCTGTATGCTTTATATTTGTGGGCTTGTATTGGAGTTACTATAGATCCTAACCCAAATCTGGGGGATACCCTTTAGGTAAGTAGCAATAAACTGTGAGGGAACTGTATGGCATAGACCGATACGGTTGAAGCAGTAGCTACGTTGGTATGGCACTTTAGATTGTACCGATATCCCTTGTGTTGGAACGAGGGGAATATGGGTCATCTACGGGGTCATTAAGCACCAACTGACCTTAGAACCTTTAAATTGACCAACTTGGCCATAGAACAGTAGCAGTATGCTACACTCATTGAGACTAAACTCTCGCGATGATTCCGGCTGCAAGAAAAGGTTGCTAAACTGGAATTATGACCGATTGAGGGTAGTCAGTGATATTGGGATCCTCTAGAACCCGGTTACTATTTTTAGGACAGGTTTAAACCAACTGAACTGAAAGAGGGTAGTACCTAAGCTCCTTGCCAACCTGAAATCTAAGGGCTCTCTGTGTGACTTGTGTGCCTTTACCATGTTTGTTGTTTGTGGATACTTGTGGTGTGCTTACTATCATGACATCATGACATCATAAACATTGCATACATCTTGCATTGGACTAACCTATTTCAAAGACAGGAGGGATTCATCTTTGTTCTGTTTTGTAGGTCATCATGATGCCCATGCGTAGGAATACCATCCGGACCAACTTTGTCCAAGTTCCCACTGTGCTTAAGGAATTGATTGCAAAAATGCCTGACACTAATTCCTTCCTCAGGAGACATGGTTATCTTCTCAGTTTGGTCACCTTCAAATTGGACGAGCAGATGATGAGTGTTTTGGTCCAATTCTATGATCCATTGTACCATTGTTTTACTTTCTAGGACTACCAACTGGTTCCCACCTTAGAAGAGTTCTCTGATCTGCTCGATATCTCTATTCTGGAGCAGACCCCATTTACTGGTTGGGAGAAGGTTCTTAGGCCCGAAGAGATTGTTGCAGCTCTTCATTTGACCAAAGATGAGGTGATGGCTAATTGGGAAACTAGAAGTGGAGCAAAGGGCTTTCTGACTAAGTTATTGGTTGGTAAGGCTAACTATTTCTGGGATAGCCTATACTTCAAGGCATTCGAGGATATTCTGGCTCTTCTGATATATGGCTTGGTATTGTTTTCGAACTCTGACTCCTTTGTTGATGTTAATGCGGTAAATATCTTCATCTCTTGCAATCCTGTACCCACTCTCTTGGGTGACATCCTTCATCAGCTTTATGCTCGTACGGCCCGAAAGCGGGGAACCTTGATGTGTTGTGCTCCGTTATTGGCGAGGTGGTTTATTTCGCACCTCCCCAAATCAGTGTTGAAGAACAAAGAAGGTATGGGCTGGGCTTATAGGGTTATGTCTCTTTCTCATAATCACATTATCTGGACTCTAAAGGGTATGGATGAAGAGGCTATCATTGATCGCTGTGGGGAATACCCCAATGTTCCACTGTTAGGAACCCATGGAGGAATTTCTTACAATCCGTGCTCGGCCTTACGTCAGTTTGGGCGTGCCAGAAGAGAAGGACCTCATGAGATGCTAATGCCTAATATCATCTTTGATTTTCAAGGGGATAGCGATGAGCAACATCGCAGATTCATAAAGGCTTGGGATAGAGTTCACAGATCTGATCCACACGAGCTGGGTCCAAAGACTTCTCTGCCAATGGAGCCATATCTCAGATGGGTCCGTATCCGTGCCCAAAAGCTGCGTATGCCATATGAAGCCATTCAGCCTATCATTGTTGAAGTTGCTAATGAAGAAGGGGTTCTTCCAACCATCCTCCATCCTCATATGCCCACTGACATTGGGGAACTGAAGAGATTTTGGATGCAGTTGAGAGAGGAACGGGATGCTTACCGAGAGAAGTTTAATGAGCAAGAGCAGAAGATCCATAGGTTGACTAGGCAGTTGGAGAACGAGCAGATTCTTAATGACTATGTTCGCACTGACAAGAAGAGACCATGGGAGCACTGATTGACCTTTGATTGTTTCTTTTCCAGTTTTTATTTGCTTTTCAGTATTTCCATTCTTATAACGCCCTGAGGGCATCAGTTGAACAATTTGAATTCCAAAGTTTATCTAATAAAGTGTGTTTCATTTCTTGTTTACAAATTTGAATCTCCCGATTGTCTTTGAAATCATAAATCATACGCATTTCATCCCATGCACTTCATAAACAGGTACTCATTACAGGTCTCTTATCTTCTTTGTTGTTTATTTCAGCACTCATCATGTCTGCTGAACCTTCAACTGAGCAAGCAATCAAGGCCCTACAGGCCCAGAATGCCCAATTTCAAGAGTTGTTCATGAATCTAGCTAAGGGTCAGCAAGATCTGAAGACCCTGATTCTGAAAGAGAAAAAGAAGAAGAAGAAGAAGAAGAGGACAATCATGTTCAACACTGGTCCTAGGTTTGGAAACAGACTACAGAATGAAGTTGATCTGACCACCTCATCTGGAGGGAAAGATAGTCAAGAGGAAAGGAGGGCTCCTAGCCCTGTGGTCTCCGACAACGAGACAGACTTCGATGAAGAACAGTATCCTCCTACTGAGGATAGATACAAACAACTGGAAGACCAGTTGAATGCTATGGAGGTTCAAAAAGTGCTTATCCTGGACTTTGGTGATCTAGGTCTATCATCTGGGGTGGTGATTCCCCATAAATTCAAGGCGCCAACCTTTGCTAAGTATGACGGAGTTTCTTGTCCGAAGCTGCACCTCCGGTCATATGTGAGGAAGATTCAACCGTATACCGCTGATAAAAACCTATGGATCCATTTCTTTCAATACAGTCTCTCAGGGACTCAGCTTGAGTGGTTCTATCAGTTGGATGGAGCCAGTATCCACAGTTGGGAAGATTTGGCTACTGCTTTCTACAGCCAGTACAACTCCGACCTCGCTCCCACGCGTACCCAACTCCAGGGTATGTCAATGGGAACGGGTGAAGGATTCAAAGATTATGCTCAGAAGTGGAGGGACCTCGTCGGTAGGGTGTAACCACCCTTGGCTGATCGGGAGCTTGTGGACATGTTTCTAGGGACCTTGTTTGGTCCATTCTTCAACCATCTGATTGGAAGCTCCTTGTCTGGGTTTACAGAGCTAATTCTGACCGGTGAGAGGATTGAGGCTGGTATTAAGGCTGGTAAGATATAGAAGGGTGCCTCATCAAGCACAGAGAAGAAGCCATTTAAGAAAGAATCCAGTGTTGTCTACGGTTCGAGAAGACAGAATAGACTTGAACACCGCCAAGCTGTTAATGTGGTTGTTATTTCAAAACCTGCTGGTGCTCCGCAGCACAACAATCAACAGAAGGATGAGAGACCTCGAAGGAAATTCACCCGTCTCAGCATGACCTTATCTCAGATTCTGCCACAGTTGTTGAAGACCAATCTAGTGATTCTAAAAGAAGCCTCGAAGAATCCAAATACAACATCACCAAGGTATAACCCTAACGCCCGCTGTGCTTATCACTCTGATAGCCCGGGGCATAATACAGATGATTGTTGGACTTTGAAGAATAAGATACAGGACTTAATTGATGCCAATGAGATTAAGTTCGAGGCGCCCGAGATACCTAATGTTGTGACTGCTCCTATGCCCAAGCATGGAGTATATGTTATAGAGGAAGACTCGTTTGTGGTTTCTGTGAATGATATTGTTACTCCTTTGATTACCGTGAAGAAGAACCTTTTGCTAGCCGGTTTATTTCCGAGCTGTGACGAAGGTTGCCATATGTATGCTGTTCTACCTACTGGTTGCCATCTTTTGAAATCAGGTGTCCAGCGCCTGATGGATAGTAAAGAGATCTTGTTTGAGAAGACTGTTGTTCCCTTAGTTCCTTCCGAAGAAGTTGCCATCATTACCATTTTCGACAATTCTTCCAAGGCTCCCTCGAGGAAGTTTGTTAGAATTACATCTGTTCCAAGAATCGCACTTGTGATCATCACTGTTCTGGGGCCCATCCCCTATACCTATGATAAAGTTGTCCCTTGGCACTACGGGGCTGATGTTTATTTTCATGGAGTTAAGCAAGAGTTGGATGCTGATACTGACGTCAGCAATATTGTTGGACCTGCTAAAGTCACCTGCAGCAGTAGACTTTTCTCACCCGATATCTCTCCACCAACAGCCCGAAGACCTGTTGTTATTACACCTGCCAGTGTACCTACTGCTATTCCTGTTCAAGTTCCTATTCTTACCCCTGTCGCCGAGTCATCTGACACTCGGGGCAAAGGGATCACCACTGATGTGCCTGCCCAGACGGAGGCACCGAAGACGATTACTGTTGAAGCTTCTAAACAAGAGATGGAGGAGATTTTGAAAATCATTAAAAAGAGTGACTATAATATAGTTGAATAGCTGGGGCAAACCCCATCCAAGATTTCTATGTTGTCACTGTTGTTATGCTCAAAGGCCCATGCCAAGGCTCTGATTACCTTTTTGAAGACTGCCCACGTGCCACAAGAGACATCAACTGATCAGTTTACAGATTGCGTGGCCAATTTAACTGCTGATAATGGGTTGGGTTTCCCGGACGCCGACTTGACTGCTAAGGGGAAGAATCACAATGATGCCCTTCATGTCTCCATTGAATGCAGGGGCACTACTCTTGCACATGTATTGGTGGATACTGGTTCCTCATTGAACGTTTTTCCGAAGAAAGCTCTAGACCGGTTGGATTGTGAAGGGTTGGAGCTGAAGCCAAGCAACACCGTTGTCAGGGCCTTTGATAGGTCTAAGAGGATGGTGCACGGAGAAGTTGATATCCCGATCAAGGTTAGTTTTCAGGTTTTCAATTATACATTCTATGTGATGGACATTCGGCCATCTTATTCTTGTCTGCTGGGTCGTCCATGGATCCACAGAGCTGGGGCCGTAACCTCAACGCTCCACCAGAAACTGAAGTACCCGGTCAAAGGGAAGATTGTGACAGTACAGGGAGAGGAAGAGTACATGGTTAGCCACCTCAACTCTTTCCGATATGTAGAAATGGATGGGGAGTTCATTAAGACCCCATTTCAGCATTTTGAAGAGGTTCCCCAGACACTGGCGTCCGCTGAGACTGTTGTTGAAGATTCTCCTATGAAGATGGCTTCCTTCAAGGATGCCCGGGATGTTGTTGAGAAAGGTGGGTATGCACAGTGGGGCCGACTCCCTGATTTTACACAGAAGACTAACAAGTTTGTTTTGGGTTTCACCGCAGAAGCTCAAAGGGCTGTTTGGAATGCACGAATTGGAAGACCTCCCGTGTTCATCAGCAACTCGGGAGTGAATGCCATTGAAGACGATGTGGAAGAGTCTGAGTTCAACAGCTGGATCTATCCTATGACCGACGGTGGATAATGCAACTGGACAGCAAAAGACTTCATCCCTATTACTTTTGTTACCCAGTAATGAAACTTTTTGTTTTGAATCTGTAACAGACAATGTTTTAAAACTTTACGGCCCGGTGTCTTACCCGGGGCACCGTGGCTTCATTTGTCAGGGCTTTTTGTGTGTCATTTTCATATATCATTAATAAAAGCATTGGACGTTCCTGCATTTCAAATTTTGCGCTCTTTGTTTTTCTTTATTATATATTGCAAAACAGCTATTTTACACACACACTCACATATACAGGTCCACATCCACTCTGGATCTCACGGGTAACGACTCTGCTACTGCCAATTATGACTTCGAAAATCCGATCAACTTAGCCGAAGACGAAGGTGAAGATGATTGCGAAGTGCCTGGTGAACTTGCAAGGCTGTTACTTCAAGAAGAGAGGGCTATTCAGCCGCATGAAGAGCCGGTGGAATAAGTAAATCTGGGTACAGAGACAGATAAGAAGGAAGTCAAGATCGGTGCAAATCTGGAGCTTAGTGTGAAGCAACGGTTGATTCAGATGCTGCATGACTACATTGAGATCTTCGCCTGGTCTTACGAAGATATGCCTGGTTTGGATACTGATATTGTGGTTCATCGCCTACCTACCAAGGAAGACTGTCCTCCAGTAAAATAGAAGGTCCGCCGAATGCGCCCAGAGATGTCTGAGAAAATCAAGGTTGAGGTTATGAAACAGTTTGACATCGGTTTTCTAGAAGTTACTTCTTACCCTCAGTGGGTTGCCAATATGGTTCCGGTACCGAAGAAGGATGGTAAGGTCCGAATGTGTGTTGATTACAGGGATTTGAACAGGGCAACCCCCAAGGATGACTTCCCTCTACCTCATATCGACGTTCTGGTTGACAACATCGCTCAGCACAAGGTATTCTCCTTTATGGATGGTTTCTCCGGATATAATCAGATTAAAATGGCTCCCGAAGACATGGAAAAGACGACCTTTGTTACTCAGTGGGGTACCTTTTGCTACAAGGTCATGCCTTTTGGACAGAAGAATGCTGGGGCAACATATCAGCGTGCCATGGTTACTTTGTTTCATGACATGATCCATCATGAGATTGAAGTATACGTCGATGATATGATTTCAAGGTCCCAGACTGAGGAGGAACACCTTGCCCGTCTGCAGAAGCTGTTTGACAGGCTGAAGTTGTACAAGCTGAGATTAAACCCGAACAAGTGCACCTTCGGGGTGAGATCTGGTAAACTGTTGGGTTTCGTCGTAAGCGATAAGGGTATTCAAGTGGACCCGACAAAGGTGAAAGCTATACAGGAGATGCCAGCTCCCAGAACAGAGAAAGAAGTCAGAGGCTTTCTAGGACGACTGAACTACATTGCCCGATTCATCTCACACCTGAGTGCTACTTGTGAGCCAATCTTCAAGCTACTGAAGAAAGATCAAGTAGTACATTGGAACGATGAATGCCAGGCTGTTGGCTCCTAAATTCGACACCCTTGTTTCATTAATGTCAGCCATTAAAGCTGAAGGATGTTTTCGACCAGCTAGGTCCGTCAAAATGTCCATCGAAAGATGGCAAGGTACTTAGAAGATTTCTTCCAAGGGAGAAGTTGGTTGCCTTCGACGTCGAAGGTGTTTCTCGTCGAAGATGCTTCTCGACGAAGGTGTTCGATGGTTCAGAGTGGAACGGTTTGAAATTCAAGTGTTTGGAGGGAAAACGGTTTCCAGCGGTTACCAAGTGCAACGTGCAAAGATCTGGAGCGTCGAACATTGAGAACGTGCCAAGTGGAATCATCTCGAAGCAGTATAACTGCCCGACGGTTACTTGGGATGTTTTAGTATAAATAGTAGTAGTCACGCAGTTTCTCGCGTGTGTTCACAATTATATACAAAGTCACTCATATAGATTCGAGTACCCAGCGTGTGAGAAAGAATTGTTGAGAAATGTATGTGTGAAACACCAACTTTATTAATCAAAGTCATTTACTTTTCCAGAAATTTACTTGCCTTCTTCTTTACTTTTCTGTCGAAATCCTTTACTTTAAGCCTTCATTTATTTTACCAAGCCTACTTCTTCATGCAATTTACTTAAAGCCTCTTTATTTTATTGTCACTTAACCAATATCCAATTTAATCAAAACTTCAAAATCAACCTATGTCCTAGAATCAATCTGATCGATCCTGCGAGTAACCAAATAAGTAACCATTTGGAAGATCAGCGGTTGTTTACCAATAACCAAGGTAAACAAATTGGCACACCCGGTGGGACTGTGTGTTGATTGTTGAAAATAATCTCATCTTTTCGAGGAGTGTTGCATGTTATTGAGAAGTGGTAGAATATACACTAACGATAACAATACTGCCAGAAGAAGGGAAGAGATGGCGAATCCGCCAAACAATAACGAAATCCCACAAACGAATGTGGGAGCAACGGTTAGCACGACCGTAAGTGAAGCGACAACTGCTGGTTCGACACTAGCAGTAACGGTCACAGCAACGGGGCCATTACCTCCGTTCACAGGCCCCAGAGCGCCTTTGGGAACTCCCCCACCAAGGGGAAATTTAGGCACAAGGCCTTTTGTTCCCCCAGGATTTATGCCATTCTATGGCATGCCAACTTCTGACTTGGCTAGCCTGACGAATGCTGCGTCCACTTTTTCAGACCCTTTAGTGAGTGCCTCTTCGCCACTCCAAGGCTCTGGAGTAGGTATGGCGAATAGAAATAGGACCCAACTCTTAGGAGGAACGTCCCAAGTAGCCCATGGCCTTACAAATGCCTCGACAGCAGCCTTGAGGCAACAAATGGATGAAAGCAACCATGATATGGTGCAAATGTTGGCACAAACTTTGAGTACAGTGCTAAACCCTCTAATACAAAATACTACTCAATCGAATCAGCAAATGACAGCGCAAATGACGCGTTTGGCTGATTTCTTTGGAGTACCCCAACCCATCCGACAGCCCCAAAGGGCACAAATAAGGGGAAACCAGGGGATATTCTTAGAGGAAGAAACCACCATCAACCAGGTTCAACAGCCTGTCGAAGAAAACCTTAGGGCTCGATTGGAGCAACCTCTCGAGGAACCTAGGGTAATAACCCCAGAGGTAAGGTTAGTTAACAGAAACCAAAATGCTGACGAAGTAGTTCAGCATATCCAATACCAAAATACGGGTTTGGAAAACAATCTGGCAACCATGATTGAAAGGATCATGACTCAAAATGGAATGAACACGGGCTTTCGAAGGCCCAACTTTACATCCCCATTGTCAGAATACGTGTTACAAACGGACTTACCTCCTAGATGCAAAGTCCCCAAATTTACTAAGTTCTCTGGGGACACGACAGAATCTACTGTCGAACATGTGGCGAGATACTTGATCGAAGCAGGAGATATTTCGAATAACGAAAACCTGAGGATCAAGTACTTCCCAAGTTCTTTAACAAAGAACGCTTTTACTTGGTTTACAACTCTCCCCCCCAATTCGATCCATCATTGGACCCAGTTGGAAAGATTGTTCCATGAACAATTCTACATGGGGCAAACCAAGATAAGCCTGAAAGAATTGGCCAGTGTAAAGAGACGTTTCACTGAACCTATAGACGAATATCTAAATAGGTTTAGGTTGCTCAAGGCGAGATGTTTTACACAAGTTCCAGAACATGAGTTGGTCGAAATAGCCGCAAGCGGTTTAGATTATTCCATTAGGAAGAAGCTAGACACCCAATACCTAAGAGACATGGCCCAACTGGCCGATAGAGTTCGACAGGTAGAACGCCTCAAAGCTGAAAAAGCAAAGGCAACGAAAACTCACAAGAGAGAGAGGATAGCGTATGTTGATATGGATGACGAAGATCCAGAATCCTTCGACGATACTATAACTGTCGAAGAAGGAGAAGTCGATTTAGCGGAACTAAAACAAGGGCCACCATACTCTTGTAAACTGTTAGTCCCCTCAAGTGGGAAAAATCCCATTGGTCCAGAAAGGACCAACGATAGGTTCCCCAAAAAGACTTATAGTTTTGACATCACAAAATGTGATGAGATCTTTGACTTGCTTGTAAAAGATGGCCAAATGATAGTACCCCCAGGGGTAAAAGTGCTTCCTCTTGATCAAAGAAAGAAGAGAGGTTTTTGCAAATATCATAATTTTTTGGGCCATAAAACTTCTCAATGTTTTCTTTTCAGGAATCTTGTGCAAGACGCTATCGAAGAAGGGAGGTTGAAGTTTGCTGACAAGACCCCCATGGCTGTCGACTCAAATCCGTTGCAGGCTGAAGCCCACTATGCTGAGCCTTCTGAGGTGAACGTGATAGAGGCAACCAGGAGCCAGTCGAAGAGGCCAGGAATCACAATGGTCGAAGTCTCAAAGGACCATATCAACATGCCAATCTTTGGCAGTTTTTCTGGAAATTTATCCAGAAAGACAATTGAAGCAGTTCAGAAAGCGGTCGAAGGCCCAAAGCTGGAGACCGTTGAAGCACAAAAAACTGGACCAAATCCCAGTTCTCACTTGGCCACAGTTCAAGGCCAGACGGAGAATTTGGAGACCCAAATGAAGCAGCTGACCCTTGCCAACAAAGATACAATGAATATCAATATGGTCGAACTCTCTGACCCAAAAGCATCAGAAGAGGCCATGAGGCAAGAACAAGCTAATAAGACTGCTTTCCCTCGGGAAAATGAAAATCTGGCAGATTTTCTACAAAGATGCCAGAAAAAGAAATCAGAGGAGATGCTGTGTCCAAGATGCAGTTCGATCTTTGACAAAAAAGCTGCTGAGCACATTCAAGGCGTAAGAGCAACGAATAAGAGAAGGGAAAATGTTGATCTTCGACATGACCCCAGAAGAGCCTCCCAAAGAGGTTCAAACCAAGAAAAGAGGCCATTGACTTTCAGGCCTCCAACAAATGTGCCGGTAGATACCTGGTACAAAACCTCTGGTCGAAAAAGGCCAAGTGAGGAGAGATGGCACTCTTTCGACGTGCCAAGGGGTTCATCTTTAACTCAAAAGAAAGAGCCTCAAGTTGCTGCACCTAAAGTTGCACAAGTGTCAAGCAACTACAAAGGGAAAAATCCCATGTCTCGATCTCAATGGAGGAGATACCAAAGGAGACGAAAAGCTGAGAGGGAGGCTGCCAACGAACCAAAGGCAGAAACCAGTTCGAATGTTCCTCAAAAGAAGCAAAGGAAACCTCTAGAAAGAGAGCCAGTAACCAACAGGCTAGTTTGGCCTAACCAAGGTGAAGTCGAGGACGAAGACGACTCTGAGTCTGATGATACTTTGGACATAATGGTGAATATAGTCTCAGTGCTGCCCAGAGAATTCAACCGACAGGTGGAGGTCGAAGCAAGTGACTGGGAAGTGGAGCAAGAAATGGCCAAACATAGGCCAGTGTGCTATTTCGTCATGGACAATGGCACTACTGAGGAACAAAATGGATTCTTCGAACCACCCACAGAGGCGATGAAAAATCACCTCAAGCCTTTATTTATAAGGGCTAAACTCGAAGAAACTACAGTGAATAAAATATTGGTGGATTGTGGGGCAACCATCAACATTATTCCTCACTCTATGCTAAGGAAAATTGGCAAAAGGGATGAGGACATTAAGCCTCACAACATGGTCTTGTCGAACTATGAGGGTGGCATAGGGACCACTATGGGAGTGATCCAACTAGATATCAAAGTAGGGTCTATCCTTCGACCAACAATGTTTATGGTCATATCGGCCAAACCTAACTACAATCTTTTGTTGGGCCGTGAATGGATTCATGGTGTTGGAGCTGTGCCATCATCAATGCATCAGAGGCTGCTCCTATGGCGTCCAGATGGGATGGTCGAAAACATAGAGGCAGATCAAAGCTATTACCTAGGCAAAGTGAATCACCTGGGGTTGGCAGATTTCGACAAGAACTTGGCTCACATAAGGCCATGTCCAACACCTGACTTCGACATGGCGCCAGCGCCAAACACTTTTTGTTCCCTATACCTGCATCCTGAGCATGGTTTCCAATGGGACAGAGAAGACTTGTCCCACATAGACTTCAATGGGTTAACTGATATCCAACCAACTGGTTGGGGAAGTGAATTCAGTGATAATGACTGAGTCACAATCTTTGAAGCGAATTTCGGCTTATGTAGCCGAAACTAAGATGATAACGACTCTCGAAGCCGAAGTGAAGTACATGGCCACACAGGCCAATGATCAACAGTTATCTGCTGCAGGTCCAGGAAAAGATTTCGATCCAGAACCCCCTGATATCATGCAAGAAGAAATGCAGGAACAGAGGCTCGACGCCATCTATGACGATGAGCCTTTGGGCTTCGAAAAGGACCCCTTGGCGAACAACATTAAAATGTTAGCGCAAGATCCTTTAGAAGAAATCAACTTAGGCGAAGGGCCAGAGAAAATGCCAACTTACATCAGCGCCAAAATTGACCCAGAACTTAGGTTGGAAGTAATCCAATTGTTGAAAGAGTTCAAGGACTGTTTTGCATGGGATTACGACGAAATGCCTGGTCTCGACAGAGGATTGGTAGAACTTCAGTTGCCAATCAAACCTGGGAAGAAGCCAATCAAGCAAAATCTAAGACGCTTCGCTCCAGAAATATTGTCGAAGATCAAAACGGAAGTTGAAAGACTGCTGAAATGCAAATTCATACGCGTTACAAGGTATGTCGAATGGATTGCAAACATTGTGCCAGTAATTAAGAAAAATGGTACATTAAGGGTGTGCATAGATTTCAGAGATTTGAATGCTGCTACACCTAAAGATGAATATCCTATGCCTGTGGCGGAGATGCTAGTCGACTCTGCCGCTGGCTATGAATACCTGAGTATGCTCGATGGTTATTCAGGATATAATCAAATATTCATTGCTGAAGAGGATGTGTCGAAAACAGCTTTTCGATGCCCTGGGGCCCTAGGCACTTACGAATGGGTAGTGATGCCTTTTGGCCTAAAGAACGCTGGGGCAACATACCAGCGAGCAATGAATTCTATCTTCCATGATTTTATTAACACTTTTATGCAAGTATATATTGACGACATTGTTATAAAATCTGTTTCCAGGAAGAATCATATCGACCACCTTCGACAATCATTCGAAAGAATGAGAGAACATGGTCTGAAGATGAACCCTTTGAAGTGTGCGTTCTGTGTGAAAGCTGGAGGTTTCTTGGGCTTCGTTGTCCACAAGAAAGGAATCGAAATCAACCAGAACAAGACAAAGGCAATTCTGGAAGCGAAAGCGCCATCGAATAAGAAGGAACTGCAATCTCTGTTAGGCAAGATAAATTTCTTAAGAAGATTTATATCTAACCTAAGTGGGAAAGCTCAGGCCTTTTCACCCTTACTTCGACTGAATAAAGAGGGGTTCGAATGGGGGCAAGAGCAACAAGAAGCCTTCGACAAAATCAAAGGGTACCTCACTAAGCCGCCTATTTTGGTGCCTCCTTGTAGCAATAGGAGTATGAGATTGTACATAGCTGCATCCGACAAAACTTTGGGAAGCATGTTAGCCCAAGAAGATGAGAATAGAGTCGAAAGACCCATTTACTATCTTAGTAGAGTTTTGAACGATGCAGAAACTAGATATAGTGAAGTTGAAAAATTGTGTCTATGTCTGTATTTCTCTTGTACAAAACTCAAGCAATATATCAAACCAGTTGATGTGTATGTTTCGTCTCATTTTGATGTTTTCAAGTATATGTTGTCGAAACCTATCTTGCATAGTCGAATTGGCAAGTGGGCATTAGCATTAACTGAATACTCCTTGACCTTTATGCCTCTTAAGGCAGTGAAAGGGCAAGTGGTTGCAGATTTTATAGTCGACCACTCAATTCAAGTTGAGGATATTAATTATGTGGAGATAGAGCCTTGGAAATTCTACTTCGATGGTTCCAGCCATAAAGATGGAACAGGGGTAGGAGTCTTGATCATTTCTCCAGAAAAAATTCCAACAACATTCAAGTACAAGATATCAGGTTCTTGTTCGAACAATGAGGCTGAGTATGAAGCTCTAATTACTGGCCTTGAGATATTGTTGGAATTGGGGGCAACTCGAGTCGAAATAATGGGAGACTCAGAGTTAGTCATTAAGCAAGTCACAAAGGAATATAAATGCATAAGAGAAAATCTCATTATGTACTTTGTGATAGCGAATCGTTTATTGAAAAAATTTGAATTTGTCAATATTCGACACATACCCAGAGTGGAAAATCAAATAGCCAACGACTTGGCACAAATTGTATCTGGGTACAAGATTTCAAAAACGAGATTACAAAGAGCAATCAAAGTTCGAGAAAAGATAAAAGCAACTTGTCTATCACCAACAGGCTTGGAATCGACAAGACTAGGATATGCTGATCAAAGCAACTTCGAAATTTCGTTCATAGATAATTTGTCAGAGCAAGATTGGAGGAAACCCATTATGGACTATCTTCAAAATCCAGGAGCTTCGACAGAACGAAAAACAAAGTACAGGGCGTTGAGTTATGTACTCATGGGTAATGAGTTATTCAAGAAGACGCCTGAAGGGGTATTGCTAAAATGCTTAAGTGAAACTGAGGCGTACATAGCCCTTTCGACTATGCACACTGGAGCATGTGGGGCTCACCAAGCATGCCATAAGATGAAATGGTTGTTGTTTCGACAAGGACTATACTGGCCCACTATGCTGAAGGATTGTGTTGAGTTCGCTAAAGGTTGCCAAGAATGTCAAGTACATACAGGCATCCAGCATGTACCAGCGAGCGAACTTCACTCGATAGTGAAACCTTGGCCCTTTAGAGGATGGGCGTTGGACCTCATTGGAGAGATTCGACCAGCATCATCAAAGAGTCAGAAATACATACTGGTAGGCATTGATTATTTTACTAAATGGATCGAAGCTATCCCTTTAGTCAATGTAGACCAAGAAAATGTCATTGAATTTATTCAAAAGAACATTATTTATAGGTATGGAATCCCTGAGACTATAACTACTGACCAAGGATCAGTTTTCACTGGTCGAAAGATGCAGGAATTCGCTCAGGAAACAGGTTTCAAACTCTTAACATCAACGCCTTATTATGCACAGGCAAATGGTCAAGTCGAAGCAGCAAACAAAGTAGTGATTGGCTTGATAAAAAAGCATGTTGGGAAGAAACCAAAAAACTGGCATAAGACGTTAGACCAGATTTTGTGGGCTTGTCGAACGTCCCCAAAAGAAGCCACAGGTACAACACCATATAGGCTAACTTTTGGCCATGATGCAGTGTTGCCAGCAGAAATTTGTCTTCAATCTGCAAGGGTTCAGAGACATTATGATATTCCCTCTGAAATTTATTGGAATATGATGTTAGACGAACTAGTGGATTTAGACGAAGAAAGATTGCGCGCTCTTGACCTACTCAGGCTTCAGAAGAAAAGAGTAGAAGACTCTTATAATAAAAAGGTGAAACCTAAGGTATTTTCGCCTGAAGAACTAGTTTGGAAGGTGATTCTTCCCATGGATCGAAGGGATCGAAGCATGGGAAAATGGTCACCCAAATGGGAAGGACCATTTAGAGTTATCCAGACTTTTTCTGGTGGAGCCTATGAAGTCGAAGAGCTAGGTGAAGATAAAAGGCTCTTGAGAGTAAATGGTAAATATTTGAAAAAATACAAACCTACACTCCAAGAGATAAAAATAAAATAACAAGACTAAATTAACCATAAAAAAAAGCCAAAATGGAAATTTTTTATAATTTTAGCCAAGATGGCAATGTTGTCGAATACAAATTACAAAATATGGTTAAGAAGCAGAATCAATCAAAAGGGAATGGAGTCCTTGAGTCGAAGGTATTTGATTTGCTGCAGCTCCAATCTTTTCTTGCACCAGGCATTCGCCTGCACAAGCTTGGCAATCTGATCGTCGAAGCCTTGGGCTTTCTCAGCAAATTCTAGGCCTTGTTTGATTTCAGTTTGACTTTCGGTGTCTGGGACGGTCGAGAGAAGTTCCTCCCTGCGCTTGGTATTGGCATTTATCTTAGCCTCTATTTCTTCGATTTGCGCCCTGAAGGAAGCATTCTCTCGATCGATGGCATCAACTTCTTCTTGTGTAGATGCTTTTTGCTTCTACAACTCCACAATTCGAGAAGTTGTCTCCGAAACAGCAGTCCATGCAGAAGAGCTTTTGCCATATAACACTTCAAGTTGGCTATTAAAGCCCCTTTGTCGCCGATAATCTGCTGAGACTTGATCAATAATGGAGTGTAACTCCATGATCAAGCCTGAAACTTCTGGAGCTACAACTAACAAGTCTACAGCATTCAAAACATCCCTCAAGTATGATGGAGCAGTGGGGTCCACCTCCAAAGCTTTCATCAAGTCCTTCTTGAAAAACTGAGCCTTAACCTTCGCCAAAGCCTCATCGAGAGGAGAAGTTTCAGTGGACTTCCCCGACAGGGTAGGAACCTCCTGACTAGCATCAGACGAACTCTTGCTCTCGATGATGGCGTTCAGATAGCTAACAGGATCAGTTTGTTTCAAGAGTTCTAAGTCCTCTTTCGACCTGTGCTTTGTTGAGGTAACAGCCCTTGCAACAGCATTGTCTTGGGTTTGAGGCTGTTGAGTGACATTTGCCTCGACTTGCTGCCCTTCGACTTGGACTGTGGCAGCGCCAACGTCATCTTGGTGTCTTTCGCCGGCGTCACCTTGGTTCTCTTCGCCAGCGGCACCTTGATCCTCTTCGCCAGCATTGTCGTGGTCCCCTTCGTCACGATTCTCTTCCGACAGATCCACCACCTGAACCTCCTTTGGCTGTTGCTCTTCTGTTTGAGGATCTTCTGCTGGTTTTTCTGCCGTCTCAGCATTGGCCTCATTTATTTCAGTATGGGCTTCGTCATTCTCCAAGCCTTTTTCTTGTGGCCTGCTGAGTTCAGCGGACTCCAATGTTTCAGAAGTCCTTGGCGGTGAGCTCTCAGTGGTGTCCTGAAAAAGAAGAAGAAGAATCTTCAAAATTCGAAA
Source organism: Vicia faba (assembly GCA_948472305.1). Taxonomy (NCBI): domain Eukaryota; kingdom Viridiplantae; phylum Streptophyta; class Magnoliopsida; order Fabales; family Fabaceae; genus Vicia; species Vicia faba. The sequence goes on along the minus strand of OX451736.1, from coordinate 1,511,919,068 downwards.
GAGACACAGTCGAATGTAGGTATCTACACCTGAGTTACAAAGAGGTCTAAGAGATTACCTGTAAATTAGCTTCAGCCCCAGGGCTGGAATTGTCGCTTTCGACAGGCTTATTGAGAAGAACGTTTAATTCCTCCTCCGTTGGCTCCTCAATGATTACTGGAGGTGGCCTGGGCTTTCTTCCAGCAACCTTGATTCTAATTGTTCGACCCTCAGGAGCAGGAGCGTCCTTCGTCAGCTTTCGCCTTTTTAGAGGAGCAGGGGGAGAATCATCTTCTTCGTCGCTCCCAGATTCGACCACCAGTGCTGGCCGTTTCTTGGGCGAAGGTGCCTAAAAAACCAATGGGAATTCGATTTAGCAATTGCATCGAAAGTCAAAAAATTAAAAGCCAGAAGAAAATAATGAAAGTCTGGTTACCGATACAGAAGGCTTTTTCGAAGGGCCTTCCCCCTGTTGGTTTGTTATGGTCTTCGCCGGCGCTATAGTCTTCGCCGGCGGTGGAGGTTTTGTTGAGGGGCCTCCTCCCTGTTGGCCTTCTGCAGCCTTCTTGGCTGCAGGCTTTCGAACAACTGAAAGCAGATAAAATAATTAACAGGCTAGCAGTCGAAAGAGAAAGACAAAGTGATTCGAAAAGATGAACTTACATTTCTTTATTTTGTCCAAGACAAGGACAAAAGATTTCTGAAGCTCATCCACGAAGTCCTTCTCGTCGAAAAACTCCTCAGCGTAGTAACTTTTCCACCACTCCTCGAAGGATGGTGAGCAAAGAAAGTTGAGCTGGTAGTCAAACAACGAAAGAACTGTTCGACCAGCATATCTTCCGATATGTTTAGTGGCAGCTTCTTCGATGTAGTCGTTGCAGAAGTATAACATGGACTTCTCCCTTGGGAAAATTGGAGAAGGTAGTGTTTGAATAATACCAAACTGGCGAGACACCAGGTTTGGTTGATATGCAATCAGACTCAGGTGAGTCTTAGAGCTCCTGAATCGAAGAGGCATGATCCTTGGTGTGAGGAACGCCTCCCACATTGCTGTATGTTCGTCAACCTGAGGACCGCTCGAAGTCCTAGGATGTGGCCTTGTGAACCATGCTGGGCCTACCTTCCGTCGAGCAAACGGAGCCATAGTCGAAGCAAACTCCTTCCTTCGAGCAAACATCAGAACGAAGTTTGTGAAAGTTTGCTGAAGCTCCAGCCCATCTTCCATTGGAGTCAACAGAGCCAGTCTGGTTCCTTCGACACGTCTGTTCGCTATCTCTGGAGCCTGCTCATTTATTTGAATCTTCTTAGGCAAGAAAGATTCGAAGGTGGCGTTGAGCCACAATTGGAGCATCCAAAAAGGTCCAGCAAGCAGCAAACTGGCCCTGTTCTCGATAATCTTCAGAAGAGTCGCTCCATTACTAATCGACTCATACAGGCTAGCCAAAATCAATTCTGCCAAACAGATGTTTTGGCCATGATGGAGTTGAGTGGCGAGAGTGACCATCTTCTTGGTCACGTGTAAGGATTTAGAGCAAAACACAAAGCGTGTCAGCCATAAGGCTAGAAACGCAATGTGTTCGACATCCGACACAGCATCTGTCGACCTGTCGTGGTAGTGATTGATGAAGGTGGTGTAAGTTGGTTTTGTGGCAGAGAATCCAATTTGATCCTCCGACATCTCCTCCGGGTCGAAGTAGTCCCCGGTGGGTCGAAGGCCAGTGATAGCGGCCACATCGAAGAGTGTAGGAGTCAGCATTCCACAGGGAAGATGGAAAGTGAAGTGGGAGTAGTCCCAGAAGAGTAGAGAAGCTATCAACATCTCCGGAGAATAGTTCAGACCTGTCTTCGACAGCATAACCAGGTCGAAAATCCCCATATCTTTCCAGGTCGAAGCTTGGCGTTTCTCCATCTTCTCCAACCAAGCACTATAATCAGGGGTAAGGCTAGGGCCAGACCTGAAAGCCCTAACACCTTTGTTGAAGAAACGAAGGTCGATTTTCTCTTTAGCAGGGTCTTCATTATCCTCTGCATCTTTCTTTGAACATGCAACCGGTTTGAGTCTCTCAACTACCGGAAAATAACTCTTGATCTTCATGGCCTCAGAGATACTTGGGTACAATGGGCCAGACATAGCAAAGATCTGGTTGGAATATCCAACCGGGATCATAAGGTGGTGTGAGTAAGCATCACGAACAGCGATGTCCAGAGGTTCAGGGACCCTTCGTTGGCCCGTGGGAGTTACTACTGGAGCGGTCGAGAACACCCTAGGTTTGACGTTTCCAGATGGTGCGGTGGCTCTAGGAGCATTGGAGGAACCAGATGCCATTGTTAATGGTGAGGATGAAGACGAAGTGAAGAAAAAGGGTTTGCAAAGTTGACAAGTTTGTATGCAAATGGAGAAGTCTGAAAGCTAGATAGCGTAAAAAGTCCCACAGTGGGTACTTACTGCTATTTATAGTAGTGGGGGAAAATCCCCAAAACCGAGGACATTAAATGCCATTTAATGTTGTAGAAGTAGTGAGACACGTGGCGTCTCCCTGTTGTTTTAGCCGTTCTGCAGAAATGGAAGGATGCAGCGTGCGCCCTCGTTTTTGGGAATTGTCATAATGACAAATTCTGAAATGACGTTTGGCACTGCACGCCGTACTGAGGTGACGTCTTAGGTACGGATAAATGATGGTTTTTCTTGGGATTGTCAGTGGTTGGTAGAAGACAGCAAAAAGTGCACAATTTAATTTGTGACTAGGAATGAAAAGACAGGTGTCGAATGGTATTTCAAAGAATGCCTTTTTCTTTCAGAGTCGAAATAAGGCATTCTTGGGGGGCAATTTGTTGGCTCCTAAATTCGACACCCTTGTTTCATTAATGTCAGCCATTAAAGCTGAAGGGTGTTTTCGACCAGCTAGGTCCGTCGAAATGTCCATCGAAAGATGGCAAGGTACTTAGAAGATTTCTTCCAAGGGAGAAGTTGGTTGCCTTCGACGTCGAAGGTGTTTCTCGTCGAAGATGCTTCTCGACGAAGGTGTTCGATGGTTCAGAGTGGAACGGTTTGAAATTCAAGTGTTTGGAGGGAAAACGGTTTCCAGCGGTTACCAAGTGCAACGTGCAAAGATCTGGAGCGTCGAACGTTGAGAACGTGCCAAGTGGAATCATCTCGAAGCAGTATAACTGCCCGACGGTTACTTGGGATGTTTTAGTATAAATAGTAGTAGTCACGCAGTTTCTCGCGTGTGTTCACAATTATATACAAAGTCACTCATATAGATTCGAGTACCCAGCGTGTGAGAAAGAATTGTTGAGAAATGTATGTGTGAAACACCAACTTTATTAATCAAAGTCATTTACTTTTCCAGAAATTTACTTGCCTTCTTCTTTACTTTTCTGTCGAAATCCTTTACTTTAAGCCTTCATTTATTTTACCAAGCCTACTTCTTCATGCAATTTACTTAAAGCCTCTTTATTTTATTGTCACTTAACCAATATCCAATTTAATCAAAACTTCAAAATCAACCTATGTCCTAGGATCAATCTGATCGATCCTGCGAGTAACCAAATAAGTAACCATTTGGAAGATCAGCGGTTGTTTACCAATAACCAAGGTAAACACAGGCCGCTTTCGAAAGAATCAAAGAGTATCTCCAAGAGCCTCCTATTCTGATGCCACCAGTTGAAGGGAGACCTCTGATCTTATACTTGACAGTACTCGATAACTCAATGGGGTGTGTGTTGGGTCAGCATGACGAGTCTGGCCGAAAAGAGCATGCTATTTATTACCTTAGAAAAAAGTTTACCGACTGTGAGACTCGATACTCACTGCTTGAGAAAACTTTTTGCGCTTTGGCATGGGCTGCTCGCCGGCTGAGACAGTATATGCTGACTCACACTACTCCATGGATCTCAAAGATGGATCCAATCAAGTATATCTTCGAGAAGCCTGCTTTGTCCGGAAGAATAGCAAGATGGAAGATGATCTTGACTGAGTATGACATCCAATATACGACCCAAAAGGCAATTAAGGGGAGTGTGTTGGCAGACCATTTGGCACATCAGGCAGTGGATGATTACCAGTCTATGAACTTTGAATTTCCGGACGAGAATATCATGTTGGTAACTGATTGTGAGACACCTGGACCGGATGAAGGACCTGAGGAAGGATCCCGATGGTCTATGTACTTTGATGGAGCTTCAAACTCTTTGGGTAATGGCATTGGCGCCATGATCATATCTCCTAAAGGCTCTCATACTCTGTTTACCGCCCGACTATGTTTCAACTGCACCAACAACATGGCGGAGTATGAAGCGTGCATTATGGGTCTTCGAGCAGCAACTGACCTAAGGATTAAGTTTCTAAGTGTCTTCGGAGATTCCGCTCTCGTGATCAGTCAGATCAAAGGCGATTGGGATACGAAACACCCAAATTTTATTCCTTATAAAGAGTACGTGTTGACTTTGCTTCCCCATTTTGAGGAGATAACCTTTGAACACTTCCCAAGAGAGGAGAATCAGTTGGCGGACGCGCTGGCTACGATGTCTTCTATGTTCAAAGTCAATTGGGACAACGAGGCTCCCCGGATTATCATTTAAAGGTTGGACGAACCTGCACATTGCTGTGATCTTGAGACTGAAGAGGTAACAGAAAAGCCCTGGTTCCATGAGGTGAAGAGGTACATTGAGGCCCAAGAGTACCCTGAGGGTGCATCTGTTAATGACAAAAAGTTTTTGAGAATGTTCGTGGCGAAGTTATTCATCAGCAATGGCATCCTTTACAAGCGTAACCATGATTCGACCTTACTGCGTTGTGTAGATAAGAAAGAAGCAGAAAGGATCATGGCAGAGTTACATGAAGGTACTTTCGGAACTCATTCCAGTGGACACACCATGGAAAAGAAAATCCTTCGGGCAGGATATTACTGGTCCACAATGGAAGCTGACTGTTATCAGCATTCTCGAACATGTCACAAGTGTCAAGTCTATGCTGATAAGTTGCACACACCTTCAGTTCCTCTGAATGTCTTGACGACACCTTGGCCTTTTGCAATGTGGGGCATTGATATGATCGGCGAGATCAAACCTATGGCATCCAACGGACATCGTTTCCTCTTGGTGGCTATTGATTACTTTACGAGGTGGGTTGAAGCAGCTTCCTTTGCTACCGTAACCAAGAATGTCGTGGCACGGTTCATTCGGCACAATCTGATCTGTCGATACGGTGTACCAGAGAGGATCATTACGGATAATGGTACCAATCTCAACAACAAGATGATCACCGAGCTCTGCGAACAATTCAAGATACAACATTATAACTCTTCTCCCTACCAGACGAAGATGAATGAGGTTGTCGAAGTGGCTAATAAGAACATTAAGAAGATTGTGCAGAAGATGACAGTGACATACAAAGACTGGCACAAGATGTTACCATTTGCTCTTCATGGGTACCGTACCTCAACACGGACGTCAACAGGGGCAACACCCTACTCCTTGGTATATGGCATGGAGGCAGTCTTGCCCATCGAAGTTCAGATACCCTCTCTCTGAATCATGAAGGATGCAGGTTTAAGAGAAGACGACTGGATTTAGACCCGGCTTGATCAGCTGAACTTAATCGATGAAAAGAGACTTATTGCTATTTGTCATGGTCAGACGTACCAAAAGCGGATGATCAAGGCATTTAACAAGAAAGTTAGACGACAAGAGTATCAAGTTGGGGACCTGGTAATCAAGCGCATTATCTTACCTCAAGGTGATCCCAGGGGCAAATGGACCCCTACTTACGAGGGGCCATTTGTGGTTAAGAACATTTTCTCAGGAGGAGCTATGATTCTAACCACCATGGATGGTGACGACCTTCCTCACCCCGTCAATGCAGACATAGTGAAAAAATACTATGCATAATAAAAGACCCGCTAGGTTGACTGGCCTAGGCAAAAATAAGGGCTTCCCGGCGAACCAAAAGGGTTCGGGCAAAAATAAGGGATGAAAATGAAAAAATCTGTACACCCGGCAAGTCGAAAACCTGAAAAGGCGGCTTAGGCAAAAAAGGGTATCCCGGTGGACTGAATACCCGAAAGGGCGGTCCAGGCAAAATTTTGGGATCAAAGCGTAACACTATGTCTCATTGGATCACCTTGCATCCAGACTTCGGTATCAACTATCAAGCTCGGACGGCACTGATCGATCTGATCTACCTTCAACCAAGTAGCAAAGTGATGAGATGCTCGAGAACATAAAGGCAATAGTAGAGTTGGAACCCAATGGGATTATTCACATAGCTGTTTTGTTTAGTTTTTCACAAATTGTGTAAATTCTATTGTTCGGCGGCGTTCTCTTACTAGGACGCCAGCCTCTTGTACAAAAAACGCCTATTTACAGGCCAAACTTCAAAATCAATACAATTCATTTTCAAAGAAATTTCAAACTGTTTTTCCTTTATCTGTTTTGTTTTGCAAAGAACGTCCAATGTTCATTTTGGATATATGCATTTGACACTAATTGCTGCTCATAAATATTTACATGCGAAACAAAAGATGAATTACTGGTAATATCAGAAACAGGGGCAATAAGAATGGCCCGAACTGTACAGTTGCTCTGTTCACCAGGTACAAAGGTATATTAAGCTGAAGAATATGGCTAAGATGCCTTCACTCCCCGCAGAGTAAGACAGTAACGTTAGCTCCCCCCAGCTGAGACTTGCAACTATGAACGAATCATCAATGCTCTCCCCAAGCAGAGTTTATCTACCATCAGCACTGAAAAGGCTCGATATCCCCGGCAGTCTTAATATTCCCCAACGGAGTATAAGAATGTTCCCCGGTAGAATACAAGATACCCCCAGTGGAGTTAACATTTTCCCAGCACGGTCTAAAAAGCTTCCCCAACAGAGTTGAAGTATTATCCCCAGTAGACTCTGGAAGTTTATCCCCCAGCGGAGCACAAAATAAATCTCCCCAGCCAAGTTCAAAGGATCATTCCCAGTATAACGCAGAGGTTTACCCCCACAAAAGTCTACCAGGGTTATCCCCAACAAGTTACAACTGAAAGATCATCCCCGGCGAAGTTCTTTCCTTTCACAAACAGGTATTCAATCCTCAACGAATTCAATATCACCAGCAACAATAATCCATCCCTGGTAGAGTTTATCAGTGGAAGCCTCAACAGGGTGTCTCTTCCCCATAGAGTAATCTCCTCATCAGTTTATTCCCCAACAGAGTTCTCTGCTCCTGCAGATTTATTACCTTCGTTCATCATCCCCAGCGGAAATGAAGAATTCAACTCTACTCTCCAACAGCTATCCAGAATTTATTTTCCCCAGCTAGAAACATTACATTTCCATACATCGTGATACATGCATATACACATCATATAATACAATCTCATCTATGTTGAGAACGTCATTGCTTGATCCATATCATGCATTGCATGTAACTGAACTTTACCTTTCAGGAAAGTTGCAGTTAAATTCTCAGCTATATCAAAAGACCTTGCCTGGTCCAGTTAAATCGATTACTAAAGATTTTTCTGACGCCAATCCAGTCAAAGAAGACAAAACCTTCTCTGGTCCAGTTAAATCGATTCCTAAAGATTTTTCTGACGCCAATCCAGTCAAAGAAGACAAAACCTGCTCTGGTCCAGTTAAATCGATTCCTAAAGATTTTTCTAACGCCAATCCAGTCAAAGAAGACAAAACCTGCTCTGGTCTAGTCAAATCAATTCCTAAAGATTTTTCTGATGCCAATCCAGTCAAAGAAGACAAAACCTCCTCTGGTCCAGTTAAATCGATTCCTAAAGATTTTTCTGACGCCAATCCAGTCAAAGAAGACAAAACCTGCTCTGGTCCAGTTAAATCGATTCCTAAATATTTTTCTGACGCCAATCCAGTCAAAGAAGACAAAACCTCCTCTGGTCCAGTTAAATCGATTCCTAAATATTTTTCTGATGCCAATCCAGTCAAAGAAGACAAAACCTCCTTTGGTCCAGTTAAATCGATTCCTAAAGATTTTTCTAATGCCAATCCAGTCAAAGAAGACAAGACCCCCTCTGGTCCAGTTAAATCAATTCCTAAAGATTTTTCTGACGCCAATCCAGTCAAAGAAGACAAAACCTCCTCTGGTCCAGTTAAATCGATTCCTAAAGATTTTTCTGATGTTGGTCCAGTCAAAGAAGATAAGACCTCCTCTAGTTCAGTCAGATCGCCGATAAGATCTCCCTAATTCGTATCACACAGTCGAAGTTCAGACAACCTACCAACAGTCTCCAAATGACATCTGTAAGCCCATTCCCGACATCATAATGTTGATACCACGTCATACGAGTGCAAATTTCTGGGCACTCTAGTGTTCAATCACCTTCCACCTTCGGATCACGAAAGGCCCGAAAGCCAATCTACATCCTCAGGTTTAAGAAAATTGAACAGGGGCGTCTGTTGTACCCCAAAATTTGCCTTCCCATATTTCTTAAGACATTGCAAGAATAATCTCCAAGTGGCTCAAGATTGCTCAAGAGTTGGATAGTCAAGCTATCTCCTAAGGCAGTCAACCTCAAATTAGGGTTTTGTGTTGCATCAAGGTCCTTGCATCCAAATGACCTCAAGTGCTCCCCAATGTCCTAATATGCTCTCAAGTTCATCCATGTCAAATTTCAAGCCTTGCAGAGGAAGTTTGGTCAGCCAATTGCTCAAGAAGTCCAGAATGAGATGAGACCAAAAGCTTATAACTTGAGAATGGAATATCAAAATGAGATGAGACCAAAAGGGTTGGTTAGAGGACACCTCAAGGTTTATAAAAAGTCTAAGAACACTTCCAAAAGCTCAAAATTGAAGAAGTTATGCATTATTGAAGTTGGGCATTTTTCCAAAATTGCCAAAAGTCAACTATCCCCAAAACTTCAAATTTTGTCAAATGGGCCCACTTTTTTCCACTTGATTTGATCTTGTCACACTACACACGTGCCCTATCTTCAGTCTTGTGTCCAATTATTAATTTTTCTATTTTATTTGATTTTTATTGAATTAATTCATTTTAAATCAATTTAAATCCAAATAAAATCTAAATATTGATAACTTGGTATCTTTTTGATTGATATAGGTCTTAAATATCATCATGTACACATTCAAATCTGAATCAAGCCATATCATGAACAAAAAGATGGAATTTGGACATTTTTGGAAGCTTTTTAATGGTGAATCAAATCACATCTTCAAACATCAATGCACCAAGATTCAAAGTCCAAAACTTGACCTAATCCAATGCTTGATACATATACAATGCAAAGAGGCACGAATTAGAACTGGGAGGCTGCACAATCAGAAAAACAAAACTTGGAAATTTGTCAAAAAAGCTTGAAACTGAAATCCTTTCTAGAGGCTGATTCAAAGCAAAGTCTCAATGCTATCCTCTTGCTGGACATCCATTGAGTCAAAACCAATCCTTAACAAGCTCTGAAGCTTCCTCAATCGCGCTGTAAGTCTCCCTGAAAGTCGCGCTGCACTTGAAATCGTGACTCCATATTTCTACATCTTTTGGACAAATCTTTGGTATAATCATGCTTATCATTCAATTTCTAAACTTTCTGCATCATTTGATTGTGTTTTCATGAGCCATAGCCCCATACCCGAACCTAGGGTTTTGGAAGCTTGTTTTTGGGTTTTTTATTTACAGGCAAAATTGATGCAAACATTGGACATGGACGTGATCAGGGAAAGGAGACGAGCATGACTATGCTTTTAGATTGAGTTTCCATGGCCTGAAATTGATTTTAGGATCGACCTAGGGATTTAGCTGTGGATATAAATCCGCAGGTAAATATCCAGGGGCCAACAAAGAAGATGAATGCGTGGCCTCTCCCCATTCGTCCATTCAAAATTTGCGCTTTTTATTTTTTTTGTTCAGGCATATTAACTTGTTTCCAATATAATAATTGCCTTCTATTATAATAACAAAAGAAGCATAGTGGCGCAGTGGCCAGGCGAACGTTCAATGATTCATAGGACCTGGGTTCGAATCCCAGGTCCCCCCATATGCATATTGTTATTTTTCTCCAGGTACTCCAGCGCATCTCAGCAATTGGAGTCTACCATGGACCTCAAATCTCAAAGCTCCAGATGGCCTCCAGGCCAAATCTGATGGCCCAGATGGAGCGTGCACCATGTTCCCTGGTCAACATGTCACATGGGAATCCAAAAGTCAAACGCAGGCCAACTCAAATGGGCCTTGAACAGGCTAATCTCACCTCCAATCTGGGCCCAAACCCGCCTTTGGTTATTTCTATTTCTTTTTTTATTTCATTTATTTATTTGTTTTGTTTATTTATTTTATTTTCTAACTGACCAATTAAATTATTTTCCTCATAAAATCAAAAACCAAAAATATATTTTATTTAATATAATTAAATTAAGCATTTTTTATTTTTGTAAATAAATACTAACTTAATTAATTTAGTTTTAAATAGGTATAACTTTTAATATTTTTGCAATAATTAAAAGTAATGTAGAAAATTAGGTTTTTATTAACTTTAATCAAATTTATTTTATTTCTTTAAATATCCAAAAAATCCAAAGACTTTGCTTAGGACCGGTGGCAGTGGTTTCTCTCTTGATGGGTATTGTGATACGGTGGGAAGAACTGACTGTTTTTTGGAATGCTGGTTTGCGTTTTGCGTTTGTGTTCACAAAATTTCGCGGTAAGCAAGAGTCGCCACCGACTTTTATTTTATCCAACAAGGAAAGGAAAAAAGCACAGAAAAATTCATTTTTCGAGATATTTCTCGGGTTCGGGGGGTAGATTATAGAAAGGGAAGGTATTAGCACCCTTTCTATCCGTAGTTATCTACGGGCTCTTAGGTACTTGCTCAATTGTTTTCAAAATTGTTTTCTTTGTGCTTGTGGATTTGAAAAGTTTTTGTTTAAAAATTCGATTTAACTCTTGCTTCTGTCCTCAAGAGTTTAATGAAGTGTTTTTGAAAACTTTGTTTGAAAAAGAGTGTAAGTGTGAAAAAGTTTTGTTTTGGATGAGCAAATATCTAAGAACTATCTACCTACTCGAAAAAGGAATCGTTCTATGCTAACTTCCTTTAGACAATGCTAGTCCACTACTAGTTAATAGGTAGCATCGTCGTTGGAGTTTGAGGTTCAATTCGAATGAGGGACATACGGTCACTAAAGTAATGTTAGGACGCCTTAGCGGTAACCCTAATGTCTTAGATCATTTGTTTGAGGCAACAATATCCGAGGCAACCATTTCGAGGCGACTATGATCTTTTAGACAAGAGGACGACCTCTAAAACGACCTATACTCAATGACTGTGTACGAAGGCAACCAAGTGGGGTGTATCCTAGGAGTGCGCATGTGCGAGTGTGTCGTTTTCAGTTATTTTTATCTTTGCACATGTTAAGGGTGATCTAATTTGATTTTAAGATTAAGCATTCAGTCTTGTCATGCAAACCCTATTATCAAACATCTAGCAGCTATAATTTGCAGAAATTAAAGGTGCGGGAATTAAATTACAAGGCGTCGGGTATTTACATCGCCAAAAGCAACCCTTTGAAAATAAAATAAAGCGGTAAATAAGTAAAATGTCCTATTTAACTATTACAATCCGTAAGCAGATACATAATTGGATAAAAATAAATAAAGCGCGCGGGAAATTAAATCGAGTGCGAAATTTAGGGTTTTAACCCTTTTGAAAGAAAATTGCTTTTTTGTTGTTTTTTATTTAAGGAAAGAAATTAAATTCTAAATTAAATAACTAAATTAAATTAATTAATGAAAAATAATTTATGACATATTTTTGGGTATTTGTTAATTTAAGAAAGAAAATAAAATAATTAAATTAGTATTTAAAATCTAATTAAGTCTAATTAATTTTAAATATTTACAAAATAAATTAAAGTTTCCTAATTAAATAATAAGTTTATTAATAAAAATAAAAGTTTAAAATTTGATTGGATAAAAAAAGTATTTTTGTAATTTTATTTGATAAAAAGGAATTTTGTTATTGGTTAGAAATAAATTAAACAAAATTAAAATAATTAAATAAATAAACAAATTATCAAGAAAAGAGAGAGTGGGCCTGATTTTGGGGGGTATGGAAAGCAATTCGTTGGCCCAAATGATTGCTGACCCATGTGGACTTTTTGGATCCAGTGTAGGCGCGTTGACTGACTCTTTGGTGGACCTCCAATCACTGACCATCAGATCTGGCCATTGGCCATCTGACATGCTGAAGAGTGAGGGAGCATGGTGATCCCTTGGCTTGAACACGCACTAGATCTCCTGAAAATAATTGAGAAAAGGCAATATGCTGGAGGCAGGGATCGAACCCCTGACCTCCAGCCTTGGAATGCCTTAATGGCTTATGTGGCAACCACTGAAGCACGTTGCTGTTTGTTAATAATAATACAAATAATATATTATATAAAAAACAAATCAAATGCCAGCAAAAAAAAAACACGCGTTATCATTTGAATGGTCCAATGGACGAGTGACAGCTCTTCGTCCCTGTCCTCCCAATACTGTAACATTACCTGCAGATTTTTATCCGCAGCAAAGGACGCAGCTTCATCCTAAAATCGTCCTCAGGCCATGTAAATAACTTCCAAGAACATGGTTGAAATCGTCATGACCTCCTGATCTCAACCATGTCCTTCACGTGGACCAATTTTCCCTGAAACAGAAAACTCCCAAAAACGTCCAAGAAACCCTAACTATGGTGGTTTGCAATACAAGTTAGATAAATGAAATTAAATGATGCCAAAGGTTTGCAAATGTTCTTGTGATCACAAATATGCTATTAGTTTACTCAAATGATGCCAGAATAACTCAAATCGAATTCAAGAACAGGGGCAACTTGCGTGAGACTTACAGTGCGTATGAGGGCCTGAGAATGCCTGGTTTGGATTGGGATAGCTTGTGTGCGTTTCCAGGAAGCGATTGGGATATGTCTCAGGCCTTGAAAATGCCTCCAACCTGGATTTCGATCTCAAGCTTTTTTGTGATTTTTTTCCACTTTTGTTCTGCCTCTACCAATGCTTTCTAACCCTGATTTTCGTGTCTCTTGCTTGCTTATGTAATGCACATTGGATTAGGGTAACAAACTTTGTCTAAATCTCTCTCCATTAAGGCTTTGATATTTGATTTGATTTGCCTTTACAAACTTTCCAAATTGGCTCAATTTCAATCTTTTTTGCACATGATTCACTTGATACGAATTTGATGATGGCCAGCTGCATAATGGAACCTGAAATCAACATAAAATCTTTGTTATCAATGCCTTTTGATTTTTGTTTGATTTATTTTGATTTAAATCAAATTAATTCAAATAAAATCAAAATAATTAATAAAAAAATGATATAGACATATGGCCAAGGCTGGAACACGTGGGCTACAATGAAAACTCAAAACAAGTGGAAAATAATGGGCTCATTTGGCAAAATTTGAAGTTTTGGGGATAGTTGACTTTTGGCAATTTTGCAAAAAAGTCCAACTTCAACAATGCATAACTTCTTCAATTTTGAACTTTTGGAAGTGTTCTTGGATTTTTTAGAAAGCTTGCGATGTCCTCTAACCAACCCTTTTGGTCTCATCTCATTTTGATATTCCATGCTCAAGTTATAAGCTTTGGAAAAAAATGTGTTTTTGTTGACTTTTCAAATTGATCTATAATGTCCAAATTCATAACTTCTTGTGAGTGCATTTTTTGATCTTGGGATATGAATATGGATTGTAGGGAATTGCATCCTCTTCAAAATGAGTTTTTGATGGGTCATTTCTCATAAATTATGAGAAAGTTATGCTTAGTCAAAGTTGAGTTGACTTTTCCTACAAAACCCTAATTTAGCAACTTTTGAATCTTGATGAATTTTGAGCAATCCTTGATGAATCATGATAAACCCTTGATCAAATGATGAAATATCCTTCAAAATGAGAATGTTGACAAAAAATCTTGAAGTTTGACTGTTTGTAGGTCATAGTTGACTTTTTCCCTAGCATAGTCGATTTTTGGACCTTTGAGCAATTGACTGAGCACACTTCCTCTGCAAGGCTTGAAACTTGACATGGATGATATTGAGAACATATTAGGATATTAGGGAGCACTTAAGGTCATTTGGACTCAAGAATCTTGATGCAACACAAAACCCTAATTTGGGGTAGCCTGCCTTAGGAGATAGCTTGTCTGACCAATCCTTGAGCAACCTTGGGTAACTTAGAGATTTTTCTTGCAATGATGTCTTGAGAGATAAGAGAGGGAAAATTTTGGGGTACAACAGGTATCATCTTGCATCAGCTGAAGTATGAACTTGAGCTTCTGAAGAGATTTAAGCTGCAGAATTTTAAAGTTGTTGTTACACCATCAGAAACCAATCATAAATTAGATTATGACTTTAATGGTGAAGATGTGGATGCTACAACCTTCAAACAATTGGTTGATTCTCTAAGGTATTTGTGCAATATCAGACCTGATTTTGCTATGTCGTTGGATTGGTTAGTAGGTTCATGAGTAAACATAAGTGGTCCCTTTATCAAACTGCTGTCAAGATTCTGAGGTATATCAAGGGAACTCTGAAGTTTGGAGTACTATTCCCTTCTGGAAGAAAGACAAATTCAGAGTTGATGAGTTACTCTGATTATGATTGGTGTGGAGATAAAGTTGATAAAAGAAATATTTCTAGATACTTGTTTAAGTTTTTGGAAGGTTCTATTTCTTGGTGTTCCGAGAAGCAATCTGTTGCTGCTCTATCAACGTGTGTAGCTGAGTACATTGCAGGTGTTGTAGATACTTGTCAAGTTATGTGACTTCTGAATCTATTACAAAAATCTAAAGATCAACATAGATAAGCCTCTGAAGGTGGTGATTGATAACAAATTTGCAATCAATCTTGCCAAGAACACAGTTCTATATGGGAGAAACAAGCATATTGAGACAAAATATCATTTTCTCAGAAGTCAAATCCAGAACGGAGTATTAGAAATTGTGCACTGTAGCACCCAGAAACAGCTGACACATATTATGACAAATTTATTCGCTTAAAGAATGAAATTGATGTAATTAATTTTAATTAAAAATCTTAAATGAAAGGATGATATTAAAAAATATTTTAATATTTCTAATTATTTTTTATAACTTAATTATTAAATCAATTCTATTATGGAATATCCTTTTGTGTCTATAAATAGAGTAGCTTTTTCCATCTCCGACCAATTTGGTGGTTGATAACACCTTCCTAGCTTATGCTGCAGTCTATGCCACTACCAATCAAGCTAAACGTAAAGAGCTTTGAAATGACCTGAACAACTTACAACTCTCTCATCATCTGGCTTGGTCGTTTTTAGTCGACTTCAATTCCATCCTTGATGCCCATGAACACCGAGGTAGTAATCCTCCTGCAAAGGGCCCTGTTTTTTATTTCAAATCCTGGACAACTGCTAATAACCTCATACATCTCCTTACCAAATAAGACAAGTATTCCTCACTTTATTGAAAGACGTCTTGATAAGCTCAAATCGGATCATTTCCCCAGAGCCTCAGTAAGTAAGGGACAATGTGTGCTCTACAAAAATGTCTTATGTCTTCTCTCTTTCTTTTGAACTTGGGATGCTCTTTCTGCTTAAGCACAAATACCATCATTTTCACATGATATATTATTCATATTATTCTTTCTTCATCAATGAGTTTGGCCCGTCTTCAGAATTTCTACTTTTTACACAGTTTGCACTTCAAATCATATATTTTATGAATTGAAATTTATCAATGATGCGGGTTGGTTCATTTAACTAAGAAACAGAAAAGAATATAGACATCAATAATACTCATATTATTTCATAACCGTGTACAACAATATTATTTACTAATATTTTTTTTCTCATACAGAAAATGACACTCTCAAAGTTGCCTTCTACTTTCTTGGAGACTCAAGCTTAAATTCCTCACCAATAAGCTGTTTCAAATTTGTAAGTTCTACAATAACAAACTCAGATGAGTTACTAACACCTGTCTCCAAAACTCTCTCCCTCATTAAAATCTTTCCATTATTCACAACTCTCATCACACTCTTATTCTTAGGCACTCCCAAGAAAGTAACCTTTTCTATTATCCATTTTTTATCCAAAGCAAATTTTCCATTAGTAACATTTGATCTAACAGAAACACTAGTATCATTCCATTCACCATAAAATCTAACAAATGTCCATTGCTCTTTCGCTTCTAGATCAACCGCCTCACCATCATCCAAATAAACATGTCCATAACTATTTCCAGTTCCATTGAAAACAACCACAAGTTGGAATGAGGTGTTACGCGCCGCTTCCGTTGTCATTGCTTCCCCTTGTAAGGCCAAAATGTTACCTTCTCCAACATGCACATTTATGTGATCAGACGGTGCATCAAGTTTGACAGTTTTCCCGGATTCAGCACTCACTGAATTTGAGAAATTAAAGAGATCAAACCAATTTCCTTTAGGAAAGTATGCATCAACGGTGGTTGCACCGGATTGTAGCACAGGTGAGACTAGAACTCCTTTGCCTAGTAGAAACTGTGAGTTTATTTCATATGTTGCACTATCCTCTGGGAATGAAAAGAAAAGCGGCCGCGCAATTGGTGTCCCGTTTTTACTTGATTCGTACATTAGTGTGTAGAAATATGGAAGAAGGCGGGTAGCGAAGGGCGAGCACTTTTTTAGCTGATGCTGCAACTGAATCCCATAGGTAAAGCTCTTGCCTGTTGGAGTTTTTATCTGAATGATCTCTTGCAAAGGGGTAAAAGGCCCCCAACTACATGAAGAAAAATAAAAAGTACTATTAGATATATAAAGATAAAACATATATAGATTTAGTGGATGAATGAATGAATGTTTGTTACCTGGATCCAGCGCTGACAAAGTTCTTCATTTGTGTTACCTTGGAAGCCACATATATCTGCACCAACCATTGGAACTCCAAAGATTCCAAAGTTCAATATTGTTGGAATTGAGTATGCTAAATCATTCCATGAAGCAGCATTATCTCCTGTCCAATGAGCTGTATACCTGCCAGAGCTTATAAAAGTTGACCTAGTCAAAATGAATGGCCTTTTACCAGTTATATTCACTAAGGCCTTGTTTGTTGTTTTGGAATTTAAGAGTCCATACAAATTGTGAGCATCATACTCAGTGATATTACCATAATGGATAGCTGTTGCTGGCACTGTTCTATCGTTAATCGGTCTTTTACCTCCGTTACTGTTAATTTTGTAGGGAGGGTTGTCAAGAGTAGAATTTTCAATGTTAGGAGAAGTCATGAAATTAGCTAACTCATTCATGTCAAGCCAAAGACCATCAAAAGGGAGAAGTTCCCTAAACAATTTGATTTCTTCACCCCAAAAGTCTTGGGTGGTAGGGTTAAGAAAATCAGGAAAGTAAACTTGTCCAGGCCAAACTTGACCTTGATAATTGGTTCCATTCCTCTTTATGTAGATATCAGCTTTCAAGCCTCTATTATAGGTATCATATGTGTCATTTATAGCAATACCTGTGTACAAAATTCGTCTCAAATCAATTGCATATAGCTGCTATTCTACAACACTTGAGTAGAGTAAGCTAAGTTTCAAAGAATAAGATATTTGATGGTGTTAGAATAAAGTACCTGGATCTACTATAGGCACATATTTTTGACCATTTTTGTGAAGAGTGTCAACAAAAGTCTTCATCTTATCGAGTGGATAATTAACAGGATCGAGTGTGAAAAGTTTATATTTATCCATGTAATCAATATCTGTCCACATAACTTCAAGAGGTATACCAGATTTTGAATAGTTCTGTACCACCTCAGTGATATCAGTTACATCCTTGTAGCCATATCGACACTGATGAAAACCTGAGTTAACAATGATTTGGGTTAGCATCGACATAATGAATCTGCATGAATGAATAGAAAGATTAAAAAAACATGTTGAACTTACCAAAAGACCAATAAGGCATAGGAGCAGGCCTACCAATGAGTTGAGTGTACTGATCCAAAACCAATTCAGGAGAAGAACCAGCAAAGAAATAGAAATCAAAAACACCACCAATGGCCTTATAAATAAGACGATCACTCGTATAAGCAACATCCATTCCATTACTATTAAGAAGCAAAACACCATGCGTGGTTCCGTTTTTCACTTTTCCATCAGATGAACCCTTTCTCACATCCAAATAAAATGGATGAGAGCCATAAGTGTTAACATTAACACTGGAACTAGGAACATCTGCATTCCAAAGAGTGAAATTATTGCCTGATTGCAACTTGAAGGTACTCTTAGTGTGCTCTCCAAAACCAAAGAGAGAAGATCTGTCTGAAGGTAGAGAGGTAGAAAGCTGCAAGTATTGATCTTTAAAGACAAGAAACTGTTCGGAGTTTGAAGGGTCTTGCGGTGAAGTGTTAAAGAGTGTGTCATTGGAGGATTTGCGAGTGATGGTGAATCCAAATGGACTAGTGTTGTTGAGTGTGAAGATAAGGTCTGAATCTGGATGTGTGAGTGTGTGTGTTGAGTTTTGAGAATCCTGGTCTAGAATATGGTGAGATAGAGAAGAAGAAGAAGATGATGATGACTCTCTAGGAATCACTTCTTGTGGAATTTCCCATCTTTTATTATTTGAATCAGTGATCCTTACTCTTAATCTATCCTTGGTCTCAAAACTGCAATTCAAAGTTCAAAACAAAATGTTAATCATATGATTATGTTTGTTGAGTCATGAAAATAACAGTTTAAACTATGATTGGTGGTTACCTTGCAGTGAGGTTGAGGAGTTGAATGTCGGTTCCAAAAACTGAGGAGGAATTGCTGAGTTTAAGGGTAGCAGTCAAAGAATTTGGTGTGGTGTTGGTTACATTTGTGATTGTGTAGCCATAACCAACTTGTTCATCAGCTACACTTTGAGATATGACTATGCAAAAAATGAAACACAAGGTTAAGGTTTCAATTCTAGTTATCATTTTGATTGTGTTTCAAGAAAAGAGATACAAAATCTTTATATATGCAAACAATAATGAGGTGGCAATAAGTATTTAATATATCATTTATATGAAAATTACTTTTGACAAATATTCCTTATATAAAAAGTATTATTTAATACATCTATTTGACCAATTCTAACCATATGAATCAATATAATCTATTTTATTTTATAAATTCAATGAATCATATTTTATTTTTAAAATCTTATACATTTTTTTTATTTCTAACTTATTTTAAGAAAAAAATATTTTATTTAATTGATTTTTTAGAAATAATTTCTTTTTATTTTTAAATTCACAAAAATTATTTTTAAAATTTTCTCTCTTAAATAATTTTATTTTAAAATTATAGATATTTTATATGATGAAATATTTGATATATATATATATATATATATATATATATATATATATATATATATATATATATATATATATATATATATATATATATATATATATATATATATATATATATATATATATATATATATATATATATATATATATATATATATATATATATATATATATATATATATATATATATATATATATATATATATATATATATGTGTGTATAAAATATGTAGCAATTTTGATATTAAAGTTTAAATTCTATAACAATAATAAGAAATCAAGCTCTACGTAAATACACAACTTAAAATATGTAATGTCTGAAAATAAAAATAAATATATTGTGTGTAAAGTTGTCAATAAAAATATTATTCAATTTATAAAAAAATACATTGTTCAAACTATATAAATATATAGATAAATTTTGTAAAAAAATGTACCTCATAACTTTTTAAACAAATAAACATATATATTAATTATATTTTTTAAGGATATTATTGTTTAATATAAAGGACAAATATGAAATTTAAATATGATTGTTTTTTTTTTTAGTATACACGTGCATGAAAGGATAACGCTTGTCTTCTTACTTAATTTTAAAACTAAGATAGAGAAAATTAAAGGTAAGTAGAGATAAAATCAAACAATGAGAAAAATGAGAAAAAGCTATTCTTAATTAGAAAACCTATAAATGGATAAAGCGTCAGTAGTTGGTAAACAACTTCACATTTAATTACATGTGTCTAAAAATGTAAAGATATAATCAAAGCGATGAGAAAAATAATTGTGTCTATAAACGGAAAGTTAGATTCCATATTTAATTAGGTAGAGAAGAAAACCAAGATCTGTAAATATTGACATAGAATGAATGCTGTAAGAAGAAATTTGATAGTAGTTAAAGAAAATTAAATAATTACCATATGTTTTCTGCAACACAATGAAATTGAATACAATCCTTTATATATTTCATATTTTTCTTTATTCATTCATCAGCTACATAAAAGTTACATAAACACATCATTAACATAAAATGAATATCTATACTTCAATACAATTAAATAAATAAACACACCAAGTGAAATTTAATAATTGTGGATTTAGTGGAAGTTATTATAGAAGTTGTACTTTTTTTATTTTTAAATTAATGGGTCAATAAGTACCACCCAAAATGCATAAACAAAAAGAGATCTACAAAAATCGAAGGGGAAAATCAAACCTTCGAATAAACATTGAAACGAAAACTAAGAAGACTTAGCTTGTCCTTCACCATGTTGCCCTGAATGAATGGCGGCATAATGGATCAAAAATAGCGACAATCAAGATTAAAACCTCTATTAGTTAAAGAATCGGACAAACATTGTCTTCCCTAAAGTTATAAGTGATCATATTATAAAAAAAAAATTAGTTGCGACGTGAAATTCATGTTACAACGTGAA
Source organism: Vicia faba (assembly GCA_948472305.1). NCBI lineage: Eukaryota > Viridiplantae > Streptophyta > Magnoliopsida > Fabales > Fabaceae > Vicia > Vicia faba. The sequence continues at coordinate 1,511,898,334 of OX451736.1, read as the reverse complement.
AAATCATATCACAATTATTAATTTGCGACGTAAACAATCACATAGTTGGGGAACGCGTGACAAATTTATTGCGACATGATTTTCATGTCACAAAGTTGTAACGTGAAAATCACGTCGCAACTCGCTTGCACAGAAATTTGAACATTACAGTGGAAGCAGACGCAGAAGTCAGATCAGCATTTTATTTGTCACGTGATTTTCACGTCACTAGTTAATTATATTTAACAATGAAACATTCTATTCAACTTTTATTTTTTTTCATAAAAAAAATTAAGTTACAACGTGATTTACATGTCACAACCTTGTAACATGAAAATCATGTCACTAATATTTTTTTTTTAAAAATTAATTATTGAAATTTGTTTTTCTTTTATTATTAATTAAATTAATAAAATTAATTAATAAATTTAATATATAAATTAGTAAATTAAATAAATTTAATATAATAAAATTAATAAACTAAAATATAAATTTAAGATTTCTTTAATATAGTAAATAAGTTTAATTAATTAGTATGTTACACAAATTCAAATTTGAAAGCAAAATAAAAAAATTTAATTCAATGGATCATCTTGGTTGAGATAGTTGTCAATGTCAAAATTATTTTTGTTTCCATCATCTTCTGGTTCTTGACCACAAACGTTTTGATTTTCACCAAACTCTTGCATAAATTGTCTCATTTGTTGTTCCATATCAGCTTGCCTCTTCGTCATGACCTCCATTTGCCGCTGTTGCTCTTGCCTCGTTATCTCCATTTGGACCTTCATTGCCGCCTCACGTTGCACTGACTCGTGTCTCGCCTCATTTAACATTAATTGTCTTACTGTTTCAAGTTGTTCTGGTGTCAAATTTGGTTGACGTGATCCTCCTTTCCCATCTTTAACTCTTTGAAATAGAGTTTTATCTCCACTTCTCAAGGTGTCCGCCAAATTTCCACCACCAAAAAAATAACCGTTAAGTCCTTTTCCGCCAATGACTTGATCCAAAATATAAAAATTTACATTTGGATGAAGCAGTTCTCCCTCTCTCGCAGTATATTGAGGATTATGAATCAGAAAATTTGCGAGCAATGTCTGATAATCTTCATACACATTCAATAAAAAATTAAGTTAAATATATATTAAATTATATTAAATTATATTAAATTAAATTAAATTAAATTATATTAAAAAAGTTGCCACATGATTTTCACGCCACGACTTCTCAATTGCCACGTGATTTTCACGCCACAACTTCTCAGTTGCCACGTGAAAATCACGACAAAAATTTGTCATTAAATTAAAAAATACATAAACAACGTAAATTAAATAACTTACGAAAGCTTTTAGTATACATTCGTCAACAAAATCATTCATTTTCTTTGTCCGAGTCTTTTTAACCAGCTCAATCATCAGTGGTGGTCTCCCCAAAGTCTTTGTCTAAATAATAAAATTAACTTTAATTAATAAAATATATTATGAATGAAAATATAACTTAAAAAAGTGATAATATTTACCATGCATCGAACATGCTATGTGGTACTTATACTTCAAACTGCATTAACAGAACCCCTTTTTCAGATGCCCTCATCTTCTTAAAATTTTCAGATTTAGCCTTAAATTCTGGTGACTCCCAATATTTTTAGAAGTTCCTCAAAAACCTCTTTGCCTATCTAATTGGGACGAATTCCCTGAAGTTCCCAACGCTCTCTAACACGTCGTATTATGTCAGAAAGTCGTCTTGAGGTTCTTCCATAATAATTTTTTTTAATCAACTTCTCGTTCAATGGGCCCCACACACATTTTTCCTGCAATGTTGTATGACATTAAAATAAATAGCTAGATAATTATAATGAAAAAGTCATTTAAATAACAATAACTAAAAAAATAAATAAATTATACCTTAAATTTGTTAAACCAAGCTTCTTTATTTTTAACGTCTTTGAAGGTCTTCCAAAATTATTTATACATCTACTGAACTATACAATTTATAACCTTGACAGCAGTCCGACTCGGCGAGAAACTAAACAACAATAATTTAAATTAGCAATATTAAATATAAATTTATATTAAAAATGAAAATATATACTTAAATAAAAATTTATAAATAAGAAACTTACGAGCTTCTTTAGGACCAAATCCAAAATCTCCCGTCAATGACATGAATCTCACTCAGATCATCATTCTCTCGTAGATCATTTCCATCCAACTCATCATCATCTCCATCCATATCATCATCATTTGGCTGCACATGATCATCCTCACGTGCAGGTACATATGTGAGATGTGGGGTGCGGGATCCTCCAGTCTGTGTGGGATGTGGGGTGTGGGATCCTCCAGTCTGTGTGAGATGTGGGGTGTTGGATCCTCCAGTCTGTTGGAAGGATGATGGCATCTGTGTGGGATGTGGGGTGCGGGATCCTTCAGTCTATGTGGGATGTGGGGTGCTGGATCCTCGAGTCTGTTTGAAGGATAAGGGCATATGTGTGGGATGTGAAAAACTGGATCCTCCAATATGCTGGAAGGATGAGGGCATCTGGGTCAGCGGAAAAAGAAAATCAAATGGCCTAACAAAAGATGGTACCCCAGACGGGCTAATAAAAGACGAACTCCCAAATGGAAATGACATATTTTGAGAGGAGAGTAATGATACAACAGGATGAGTATTGGCCATGGACATAGAATTAATCTGACTTTATGGGGGAGAATATGTGGCCGACTGAGATGCCTCACATGTTACTAACCTCGGGCGTTGGGACTTCTTACCATTATCCTTACTCTTATCAATTCGAGGTGACATCTTACCTATATATATATATATATATATATATATATATATATATATATATATATATATATATATATATATATATATATATATATATATATATATATATATATATATATATATATATATATATATATATATATATATATATATATATATATATATATATATATATATATATATTCATCAACAAAAATAATAAATTGGAAAAATACATTCTCATAAATACATATTCATTAACACATTCAATATATGATTCATTGTTTTCATCGATACATATTTATTAATACATTCAATAAATAGTTCATTATTCTAAATCTTCATGCTTGTCATCCATATCATTCTCATCATCCGATGTGATATTGTCCTCGAATCCAAACTCTTCATCATGCTCTTCGTCCATATTATTATCAACCAACAATGTAGACGCATCAACTTGATGTCTCTCAACCATTCTATCAGACAAACTTATAATCTGTTCATCTACAATCACATTATTAATTTGCTTAACTTCATCAACTTGGTAAGCAACATCTTTCACTAGATCGCCAGTTTCAATATGACCCAACAATTTTGTTTTTATTACAACACACCATCCTCGTTTACGTGGTACAAATGAAGGATAAAGAACATAATAAACTTTCCTAACAATATGTGACATAATGAAATGGTCATACTCTTTGTACCTCTAATCCATTTGAATCTCAACAGTACCATATGACTTATCTATTTTTGTGCCTCTAGTTGGATCATACCATTCACAATAAAACAAGACAACTTTATTTTCCGAGTCCAAGTAATTGTATACCAACTCTTAGATTTGTTTAGCAAAGCTATATAAGTCATCTTCACCGTCATCTATAACTCCTTTTACAAATACACCATTGTTTATGGTTTTTTCCCTTCAGTCATGTCTCAGTGTGAAATTTATATCTGTTCACAAAGTATGTGTGCCATTCATTTGCGATTTGAATAGGGCCTTCAGACAAGTTTCTCAAATGGAGTATTTCTGGAGTCAGTGCAACAATGCTAGACAATCTCTCCTTGAACCATACTGGAAATTGAGCATCAATGACACCAGATCTTGATTGTACACTAGTACTATGAAAATTGGCAATTTTAAATTCCCTAAAAAGAAACACACTATAAGTTTCAAGTAATAAGTTTTATATTAACACTGTAAAGAAAATTAAACAGTTGGTGTATACTTACTCAAGATATGGTTTAACTTCAACGCAGTTGATCAAGACATAGACATGTGCAGATTGCATTTATTTTTAGGTCAATCAATGCACACCCTTCTTTCCAGAGGGACGACCTAGAAGCCCAAAGACTGATAAGGTGAATTGACTTCTCTCGTTGATATTTACAGGATTCTGTATGATTCTAGAAATTAACATCAAGTGATTGAAATAGTGACTGCAAAAATGTAATGTTTCCCGATGCAAGTAATATGCACATATAGATCCTTCAACTCTAGCTTTATTTTTCACTGATCTCTTTAAATTACCCATGAACCTTTCAAACGGATACATCCACCTATATTGAACAAGTCCACCAAGATAAGCTTCATATGCAAGATGCACATTGTGATCGGTGGATTTAGAACTGACTGTTTAACGATGGTTCGCGAAATGTCGCGGAAGCAAGAGTCGCCACCGTCTTTTATTTTCTCCAACATGGACAGGACAAAAGCACAGCAAAATTCCTTATGAGATAGTTTCTCGGTTCGGGAGGTAGATTTATAGAAAGGGAAGGTGTTAGCACCCTTTCTATCCATGGTTATCCATGGGCTCTTAGATACTTGCTCATTGTGTTTTCAAAAGGTTTGCTTTTCAATTGTGAGTGGGTTTGAAAAAAAGTTCCGTTTAAAGATTTCTGAATAACTCTTGTATCAGTCCTCAAGAGTGTTTGAAAAATTGTTTTGAAAGCTTTTTGAAAGTGTCGGTGTGAAAAGAGTTTTGATTTGTTTTTTGAATAGAGCAAGTATCTATGAGTCATCTACCTACCCTAAGGAATTAGGCTGTGTAAATGTCCTTAAGGTAGTGCCATCCCACCATTGAGAGGTAGGTAGCACCACCGTTGGAGGTGTTCGGGTCAATTCGAGTTTAGGGACAGTGTGGTCACCGAAACAACAATTAGGACACCTTAGAAGCTACCCTTATCTCTTTGATCCTTTTTTAATTCGAGGCAACCGTTTCGAGGCAACTATTCCGAGGCAACCGGATCATGGACATAAGGACTTACTAAGACGTCCTATACTTGACGACCACGTTTCGAAGGCAACAGGTGAGGCGTACCCTAGGAGTGGTGTGTGAATTTGTGTGTTGTTTTCATGTTTAGCAATTATCTTTGATCAGGACATCGTGAGTTACGCTTGTTTTTAATTAACCATACATTCTTTCATGCAATTTAGAATTTAAAAGTGCGGAAATTTAAATGCAGAAAGATAAAACTATGCTATTACAAGGCGCGGGTCTATACATCGCCAAAATACAAAGACTCGTTTGGTAAAAAATGCGGAAAGTAAAAAGACCTAATTACTATTACAAGGCTTGAGCAGTTACATAATATTCGAAAAGAAAAAAGATGCACGAAAAGAAATTGAATGTCCGAGGGTTTTGATCCTTTTGAAATTAAATTGAATTAAAAAAGCTAATAATTATTTAATTAAAGAAAAGAAATTGTTTTTTATGTTTTTTGGTATTTAATGAAAATAAGAAAATTAAAAATCAAGAGAAACCCTAATTCTAAGTTATTTTAACTATTAATAAAAGAAATATTAAAGTTACTCTAATTTACTAATTAATTAATGTACATGTTTATTTACAAAAATATTTAATAATAATAATAAATAATGAGGCAAGTAATTAATTAAGAAAAAGAATAAAATGTCAAAAACCTAATTCTAGATATTTTTTATTTATTAAGAAAAGATTAAAATTTAAAACCTAATTTAACTAAGTTAATTGTTAAAGTTTATTTACAAAAAATAAATTAGTGATGAATTAATAATAATTAAATATTAAACATTTTTTGGTTTCTGATTTTTATTATGGAAAAATATTTTGGATGAATTAAATAAAATAATTAAAACAATTTAAAAAGAATTGAAAAGAAAAGAGAAGAAAATTAAAAAAAAAAATAGAATACAAACATAGGGGGTATCTGGCCCAGACTGGAGGTATGACTTGAGAAACTTGGCCCATTGAATCAAAGCCCTGTTTGACTTTCCAGGATAGAGTGCACGTTCATTGACTGGTGTGCATCATGGAGTTCCTCCTGAGGCCCTTGGATTAATCACCATGCCATCTGACAAGCCAATGCATGTGGACATACGGTGGGACATGGAGAATATGCTGCACGTGAATATGTTGAAACAAAAATTAAGAATTAAGTGGGGGGACCTGGGAATCGAACCCAGGTCCCAGCGTTTACCAAGTATATCCCTTTCCAAGTGAGCTGTGAAGCGCGTTTGCATATGTAATGGAACACAAATATTATAATGAAAAACAAAAATTAATGATATAAAACAAGAAAAGCGCGCCAGATTTTTGAATGCCCCAACCATATGATGACACGCTAGCTTCTTCTTCGCTTATCTGCAAAAAAACATAAAACAAGTAGCGGGGGTTTTAAACCCCCACTAAATGAAACTTGTGAAAATAGCGAATAGAAGCTGGATTAATATAAAAAGGGCGCGAGGTGTTGGTTCGTTTCGTCTGGAGCTCCTGAATTCAATGGCATAGGTCTCAAGGTCCAATTTTTCCTCTACATGAAAGCCCTATTTTGGAGCTTCTGAAACCCTAGGTTTCATCAATGGCAGATTTGGATACAAGCATCGTTAGTTCAATTAAATGTTACCAATCGCTTCAGAAAGATGTTATTAGTGTAAATCAATAATCAAAACACAACAATGATGCGTGAAAATTAAAAAACGATTATGGAAATGTTTGTGACAAACGCGATGCTGTTCTACCAATTCTTAGAGTATGGAGACTGGAAAGTGGTTGCAACACGTTCAAAGAAGTCTCAGCAAGGGTTTGGAATAGGTTTTAGGCTTTGAATGATCCTGCAAATACGAAATTAGTTTTCAAAATTTCTATGAAAAATTGCAACTTTGTTCTCTCTTTCTGAGCAGCTTTTCGTGTCCTTTAGAATAGGGTTGAGTTGTGCATAAGTAAGTGAATGAAATTAGGTCAATAAACAAGCCCAAAGATCCATGAATTTATGTTTTGAATATTTGATTTTTATCACATCTTTTTCAATCTTTTTTTCATGCAAATATTGCAAAATATAGATGATCTTGTCTTGTTGATTGGTGCACGAAATCTTTAGCTTATAATGAGTGAATTTGCTGCACAAAAAGATTTGAAAAGCATTATTTGATATTTTTCTCATATTTAAATCTAATTAAATGAATTAATAATAATAAAAATTCAATTAATTAATTAAAAATAAGAAAATAAATCATTTTTAGCTCAATGGGTCGTGCATATGCTTTGGGTAATGATTCAAGGAAGAACTTGAGGCCCATTAGCAACTTTGAAGTGTTTTAGGCAAAGTTGACTTTTCAAAATTCCCAAAAATTTCCCAACTTCTCCAAGGCATATCTTGCTCAATTTTGAAGCTATGATCATGTTCTTGGACATTTTGGAAAGGTCTTGAAGTCCTCTAACCAATGCCTTTGGTACCATGTCATTTTGATTTACCAATCTCAAGTTATGGTCTTTGACTTAAAGTGCCTTTTGTTGACTTTTGAAAATGACCTATAATGTTGAAATTGATAACTTTTTGTGAGAGCATTTCTTGGACTTGGAGTGTGAAGATGAGTTGTAGGAAATGTTATCCCCTTCAAAATGAGCTTTGGATGGGATTTTTATGATAAACCATGAAGAAGTTATGCCTTGGTCAATTTGCAGTTGACTTTTCAACTGTCCAAAAATAGAAACTTTTGCATCTTGAGACCTTTTGAGCCATGCTTGTGGAATCATGATCAAGAATTGATCAAATGATGTTTGTGGCTTCAAAATAAGATGTTGACCAAAATTTTTGACTTTTGACTGTCAAATGACCATTTTGCCCCTGTAGTTGACTGTGAAGCAATTAGGGTTTTTTGACTGTGCAACTTGATGTTGTGAGTCTTGAAACTTGACATATGGATGCTTGACAATGTATGTAGGCGTATGGGACTTGATTGGACCCTTGGAAACCTCAATTTCTTTGCAAGAACCAAAACCCTAATTTTGACTGTGTTAGGAGGCAATTGGACTATGCAACCCTTGAGTGATTTTGAATCATCTGGAGATTGACCTTGGCAAATCTTGAAGAATATGGGAGGGCAAATTTTGGGGTACAACAGTTGCCCCTGTTCAATCTTCTTAGACCTGAGGATGTAGATTGGCTGGCGTGCCTTTCGTGATCCGAAGGTGGAAGATGATTGAACACTAGAGTGCCCAGAAATTTTCACTCACATAGTAGGGTGTCAGCAGTATGATGCATGAATGGGCTTACAGATGCCATTTGGAGACTGATGGATAGGAGGATGGGCTTATAGATGCCATCTGGAAGTGTGACAGTACCTTGTCGGGAATGGGCTTATAGATGCCATTAGGAACTGTTGGTATGTGGATGGGCTCATAGATGCCATCTAGGTGTCAATCGCGTAAGAGATTCCTTAGCGAGAACTTGCGTACCTGAGAAAGAAAATAATTACCTGGCCTGTTACAGGAGTTGATCTTCAAACTCTTTATGTAGATGTGCCCTGGCTGGATACAGGAATCGAATCTTTAAACTCTTCAGACGTGCCCTGGCAAGATACATGAATCGAGTCCGGAGATTATAGTCGTCAACAGATACACCCTAGAAAGATACAGGAATCGGATCTTCAAACTCTTCAGACGTGCCCTGGAAGGATACAGGAATCGAGTCTGGAATTAGTCGTCAATAGATACACCCTGGCAAGATACAGGAATCGGATCTTCGAACTCTTCAGACGTGCCCTGGCAAGATACAGGAATCGAGTCTGGAATTATTCGTCAACAGATACACCCTGGCAGGTGTTTCCAGTGATTTCTGGTAAACAACCGCTAGTCTTCCAAACTATCGAATAATCTTTCTTAACGTTATTCAATCTCTCTGGTAACTCACAGGATCGACTAGATTGATCCTAGGACTCCTTGGATATTAAGGTTACTCTCACAATCGAACAATTATTCATGGTTGCTATTGTACAAGTGTTTGGCTTACTTCGATCTCTCTCTAAGAGTTTAAAATTATGGTCAAAATGTATATGAAAACTAAGTTATACGAATAAATGCTAATTGTAATGCTGATTGTAGAGACATATAAAACTGAATGAAAAATGAAGTAAATAGTTTCGACTTACAAAACATTTAACATAAAAGGTTTCTGGAAGGTAGAAGTTTAAAATGTGAAGAAAGCGTTTAATGCAAGAAATCTGTAAATGATTTTAAATAAAAGTATGCGCTTGAAGAACAATACTTGAAAGTAAAGGTATTGAAAATGTGACAGTTCTCTGAAATATAAAGTGCTCGAAATATAAAGAAAACAGTAAAACGTAAAACTTTGAGGAAAAGACTTTGAAATGAAAAGATAGTAAATAAGAAAACTTGCAAATGTTATTCGACAAAAAGAAAAGAATAAAATACTGGAAATGGTAAAAAGGCTTTCATTAAGTTAGAAATACATGGTGCTATCATACATACATTTCTCTTGCATTCGTTTCCCTTGCCATGTGGTAGTTTGAATGTTATTGAGTATTTTGTATAACAGATATGACACACCGAAATCCTAATACTAAGACTTCTATTTATACTAATTCGACCCTAACGGTCTCGCTACAGGATTATGCCACGTTTCGAACATGCAAGACAATGCTTCTTTCATCTTTCCACGTGTCCCCAAATGCTCCAACACATAACTTTCAAACTTTGAAAGTCCCGCTTCCATTTGAATTTTAAATGCTTTTGGTGTCTCTCTATCTTGAGCGTTCTTTCCAAACATAGCCTTGCGGTTGTTTCGAGACTCCTTTGGATATGTTCTCATAATTACCGTTCGAAGCTTCAAGCTTTGACACACTTATTCGAAACACTGCTTCTGCAACTTTGAAATATGGCGTTTAATTCCATTTCGATCAGAATGTTTATCCCTTTTGGCTTCTAAATAACTTTATCAAAATCTTCAGCCAACAAATTGCCCCTTTAAAATATGTATTTCGATCTCTTTGAGAAATACCTATTTTAAACATTTATACAAGATTTTGATAGGATTTAGAATCATCGTAACATTTAATGCATTTGACTCCAGTCACATCAATCATAGCACCTTTTGGGTTCCTTAACCGCCCAGAGTCACTTCACAGCGTGGTGCATTTATAAGTAATGATTATTCTTTAAATCACGCCTATTACCTATATCAACTTCACGCCACCTCTTCATCACACCAACCCATGATCTCCACGTATCACACCTTTACTCGGTGGATGCTTAATCTTCTCATTACAAAACATCAATTTAATCTTCCTTTTTCTTTTTTACACTCTAAACCTTTCATACTCTGGATTTTTACTCTTCTTCTCTCATCAAACAATCTAAGCTTTCAAACAACAAAAATGTCTTCTTCCACCTCATCCCAACTCAAGAAAGTCTCTAAGAAGAAAGGAAAAACTACAGGAGCAACTATGGAGAGTAAAATCGTCACCATTCAAGGCCAATCTGCTCTTGCACCTCAAATGATTTCCAAAGAAAAAGAAATGCTGCACGCATCACAGGTACTCATCCCTACCCATGTTGCTGGTAAGAGGTTAGCCTTAAATGGCCCTCTTACAGTTTTTGAAATATTAAAGGACACCAGGACAATTTTTCCCGTCTGTTATAACTTCAAACCCTTATTCAACAAAATGGATGCCCCTAGGGCAGTAGAATCTCTTAGTTCGAATACCGTAGAAACCCCAACTGTTCCTCCCAAGGACCCATTTGTTTTGGATTATGTAAAAAGCAATTTTAAGCCATTTCGATCTTGCCATACTTCTGATATTGCTTATCAAAATTGGTTCACAAAAGTAGAAGCCAAGAAATCCCAACAATGGGAAGAATTAGGCATTTATAACCTCATTAAGCTATCGAAACCTGGATTCACCTATAGCCATCCTCTGCTGTTTGCGTCCCTTTATTTCTGGGATAGTACCTACAACACTTTCCATCTCCCAGGTGGAATGATTACCCCAAACTTCTTTGATATAGCGGCCATTACTGGGCTGTCGCCAGTGGGAGAAACTTATGTTCCTGACAATGAAGAGCACTCCAGCATAATTGACTTCAAAGTCAAGTTAGCCAGCTTTTCCAAATTTATCAGCCATTATCATGCTGAAGGGGACAATGTGTCTGACATAGAGCACATTGCATTCTTAACCCTGTGGCTGTCTAGGTACGTTTTCTGCAGTAGATCCCTACAGGTAGCTAGTAGGTTCATTCCTCTAGCTAGGGATTTACATGAAAATCGCAAAGTGTGCCTAAGTGAATTACTCTTAGTTGACCTCTATGAGAGCCTGAGGTCAGCCGTTTCGAGTCTCAAATCCCACACCTCCAAAAACATTCTATTAGCTGGCCCATTTTGGTTACTCCAACTATGGCTAAATGCCATGTTCGAACCTTCTTTATCAACCGCCAACACCATAGATGAGCAAGATTCGGAAATAAGTGATAGGATAGTCGAAGGCACTAGGCTTCGAAGACTAACTCCTAATGATAACAAGGATGACTTCAAGGTTCAATTCTCGAAGTACATCATGATACTCTCTAAAAGGCATAAGTTCGAAGAGAGCATGGCGCCTTTTGCTTCGAGGGCTCATGGACCTTCTTGGTTCACCATGGCTCTCTCAGAAGCCATCAAGAGCAAGGAGATCCAAGATGTATGGAGAGCTTTCTTGCTTCCTAGACTCATCTCTTCAAGGATAACCCCAGCTAAGAACCAAATTCTTCTCTTTGCCTACCAACCAAACTTCGTTTCGAGGCAGTTTGGCTTATGCCAACTGATTCCTGAACCTTTGTTCCAAACTGAGAGCGCCATCACATCTGGTCGAACTTTCAAGGCAAGGGAAGCCAAGATCCAGCAAGAACAATATCAAGGCTTTGCCCAATTTGAGCTGATAGCCTTCGAACCTACCCATCTCGCAGCTAAAGGATTTCTGGAGTGGTGGATTAAGTTTTATCAAACTTGTATGTTCGATACACTTACAATTCGACAGAAACTAATTGATGCCTTCGATGTGCAGGTACCAGCAAAGAAAGGTATGTTTACTCATGCCAAAGAGATAAAAGCTTTTCAAAATTATTTTGAAACTACTTACGACCCCACGCGCTTGGACTCCACTGTGCATCAAGCAGCTGAGACCTTGAAGGAAAAATTTAAACAAAAAGTTTCTAAGCTAAAACTTCCTTCAGGGCTGTCACCTGAGGATAGGTATAGGTTGGCATTCGAAATGCATCCACCTAAATTTCCCAGATTACCTACCTCAGAACTGGCTCTGGCTTGGTTTCCCCCATATCCATGGTGGTTTACTTGCAAAGAGATGTTCAAATATCTTCAAAGGAAACCAAAGCCATCTGAGACTGTGACATGGGCTCGATACTGGCTTCATGATTTCCCAGGACACCTTCGATACGACCTTTATGCCATGTCAATTAAATCTGATCAAGGCACAGGTGCGAATGCTTGGGAAAAATCCCAAATGTCTCTTATTTTCCATATCTTTAACCTTTGCTTTAATTGTTTTGATTCTCAGCTATCAGGATAAAGACCGCTGCCTCGAAATCGAAGGAAGGGAGTGCCTCTCAAGCCTCCATCGAAACCACCGAAAAAGATAATCCACCCGAAACAACTACTACTGCTGCAACCACAACGACAACAATAATGCCAACAACAACAAGTGCCCCAATTCCAACGGTAATCACTTAGTTTTTTATGTTTCGAATTTACTCAAGCTTTGTGGTTTATATCTAACTTCGTTCAAATTCTTTCAGACCAACAAGCTTCCTCCTACTACTCCTAAGAAGCGGAAATTAAGCACTACTGAGGAAGACCCCAAGGCTGGAGGAAACTCAAATACTGCTTCGAAGAAGAAGCTAAAGAAAGATACTCCTAAAAGCACTGTTCCGACTAGTGTCTCTGGACTTGATTCCAGGGATGCTGCTCCCTTACCTAAATCCAAAAATCCACCTTCGACCTCCAACCCAACGTTGGAACGCATAGCTAGTAACCTCTCCTCTGAGGGTCCACAGGTAAATCGAACTTCTTCTAAAAAATGTTTAACTTCTTATTACCTTGGTGAATGTTTTTCTTTAACATTCTGCTGCTCTTTGCAGAACATTTTGAATCCCACTTCTACCATTTCGACCTCACCATCCAGAGCTGCTGCTCCGCTTAACTCCTCTCCTCAAGGAGATTCCAGCAACTTGGTCCAAAACAAAGGTTCTTCGAATGTGGCGGTTTTGGCTGGAACTTCTGAACAGCCAGATGACCAAGGTACCTCCATTCCTCTGAAAGAGGTGAATGAAACGATAATTCAAACGTCTGCAGAGGATTCACAAAGGGTTCTTCAAAAGTCCCCTCTTGAAACTCTTCAAGAGGACCCAAAGGATACTCAGACTGAAGAAGAAAAAGTTGATTCTGGGCAAGGAGCCGAAGAATCTGCAAACGAAGAATCTGAGGAGGAAAACGCCAATGACGAGGAAAACGTCAATGATGGTTCGACTGCCGGGACGGAGTCTAACGCAAATAGCCGCGAAAGGGATGGTATCGAAGTGGTAGATTTGGACGAGGATGAAGAAGACCAAGAGCACGAAGCAAATGAAGGGGATGGTGATGCAATCAACGAGACCCTAGAGGTTGAAACAAACGTGGTTCCCCTACGCGTGGAATTCCCCCAATCCTCTCTGTCTCGAATGACTGACGAGGAACTGGCACTTCTGAGGCGAAATGACCCCATTGGGTATATGAAGGCAAAGTTGGCTCAGAGGGACGTTCCACTCGCTAGGGCTGGCACAAGTTCAACCAGCTATCCTCTTCCCACAGATGAAAGAGTTGTTCTTCTCAACAAAATTAGGAGAACTATTCTCAATGTGGATATATTCGAAGTGCTTAAGCAAGATAGTACTGCTTGCTATACTATGAAGGAGCTGCTCACAAAGGTTAATCTTTCCAACTGCTCCTTGCCAGTTAGTACTCTCTTGTTTGATCTTCAGAATTTGCTGGACAACGTAACTGGCTACCTTCTCCAAGACGAATCTGCTGCCAAGAAGGTTCACGAGAAACGCATTGCCATGGATGCCGCTTATGAACAAGCTTCGAAACTTTCTCAAGAAGCTGAGGATCAAGCTATGCATCTGAAGCAGGCGAAAACTGAATATGAGGCTCGAGCTGAGTCCATTCTTATTTGGGAAAGGCAGATTCTGGAACTTCAGCAGAAAGTTAAGGAGGCTAAGGAACAACAACTAGCCTTCGAAACTAATCCTGCAGGTAACCAATTCGAAGAGCTTCTCAACCAGGGGCTTGCAGAAATGGAGACTGCAGAAAAACTCAAAGGAGAAGTGGCAACCTTAGAAGGTGTCAGGCGGTTCGCTCAGCAAAGACTTGAGACATTTCGAAGCACCTTTAATCGATTGAAAAATAATGTTTATTTCTAGATTTTGATGTTTATCTGACTATAACTTTGGTTTCTTACATGTAATATTCGAACAACGCCATTTTGGCATTCTATCTTGCCATCTTGGATTTTATAATATTTTGTTTACGTTGTTACTATTCGAATCTCCCGCAGGCTTGGCTTATATTTCTTTAAATATTTCCCATTAACCTTTAGGACACGTTTATCATCCAAGAGTTCTTCGACTTCGTATGCATTGTTTGAGAATACTTTTAATATTCGAAAAGGTCCTTCCCAATGAGGTGACCATTTACCTAATGCTTTGTTCTTCTTATCCATAGGTAATATGACTCTCCAAACCAAGTCATTAATAACGAATACTTTTTTCTTCACCCTTTTATTGTATGTTCTGGCCACTCTTTCTTTTTGCCTCATCAAAATTTCCAACGCATGTAATCTGATTTCGTCCAACTCAACTAATTCATTCATCATCATTTCCCAATATAATGCAGCTGGAATTTCGTTTTGTTTCTGAATTCGAACTGATTGCAGATGAATTTCTACTGGTAACACTGCATCATGGCCAAATGTAAGTTGGAAAGGCGTAGTGTTAGTGGCTTCCTTAGGAGATGTTCTACAAGCCCATAACACTTGGTCCAGAGTTTTGTGCCAATTTCTTGGCTTCTTGCCAATATGCTTCTTGATTAATCCTATTATTACTTTATTTGCTGCTTCGACTTGTCCGTTTGCTTGAGCATAATATGGTGTTGATGTTAGCAATCTAAACCCCATTTCTTGGGCAAATCCTTGCATCTTTCTACCAGTAAATACAGAGCCTTGGTCTGTAGTTATACTTTCTGGCAATCCAAACCTATAGATAATGTGCTTTTTTATAAATTCAATAATTGCCTCTTGATCAGCAACTACCAAAGGTATAGCTTCGATCCATTTGGTAAAATAATCTACTCCCACCAAGATATATTTCTGTCCTTTGGACGAAGCAGGATTTATTTCTCCTATCAAATCCAATGCCCATCCTCTGAATGGCCATGGTTTGATGATCGAATGCAACTCACTTGCAGGGGCATGTTGAATTCCTGCATGTTTCTGACATTCCTCACATCCTTTAGCAAAGTCTATGCAATCTTTGAGCATGCTAGGCCAATACAAACCATATCGAAATAGCAACCATTTCATTTTATGGCCTGCTTGATGTGCCCCACATGCCCCATTATGGACCTCAGACAATGCTAAATATGCCTCACTTTCTCCTAGGCATTTCAATAATACACCTTCTTGGGTCTTTTTGAACAATTCGTTCCCCATGAGGAGATATGACAATGCTCTATATTTTGTTTTTCTGTCCACTTTTAGAGTTGGGTCTGCTAAATAACTCTTTAATGGACTTCGCCAATCTGTATCTGACAAAGTATTTATGGCTAGAATTTCGAATCCCTGTTTCTCAGCATATCCCAATCTCATACTTTCCAGATCCGATGGTGTGAATCTAGTAGCCATAACTCTTCCCCTTATTTCGACCAAATCCTTAAAATTCTTGGTGGATACTTTATAACCTGAAGCCAACTGCGCTAAGTCATTTGCTTCTTGGTTCTCCAATCTTGGTATGTGTTGAATATCCATGTATTCAAACTTCCTTAATAGCCTATTGACTATGACGAAGTATACCATTAAATTTTCCTTTATGCACTTGTATTCCTTTGTGATTTGTTTGACCACCAATTCAGAGTCTCCTTTGATTTCGACTCTGGTTGCCCCCAATTCCAACAAAGCTTCAAGTCCAACAATGAGCGCTTCATACTCAGCTTCGTTGTTCGAACAACGAGGACCATCCAATTTATACTTGAATTTTGTTGGAATTCCTTCAGGAGAAATTAGAAGGACTCCAACACCACTTCCATTCCTGTGGGTTGAACCATCAAAGTACAATTTCCATGGTTGCATTTCGACGTAACTCATGCTTGTCTGCTCAACCAACGAATGATCCACAATGAAATCAGAAATCACTTGACCTTTCATAGCTTTTAAAGGCATGAAAGTCAATGAATATTCTGTTAAGGCTAAAGCCCACTTTCCAACTCTACTATGCATTATTGGCTTTGAAAGCATATGTTTAATGACATCGAAATGAGATGAAACATAAACATCAACAGGTTTTATATAATACTTGAGTTTCATACAAGAGAAATATAAACAGAGACATAGCTTTTCTAAATTGCTATATCTGGTCTCCGCATCATTTAGCACTCTACTTAAATAGTATATGGCTCTTTCGACGCCATTGTTATCCTCTTGTGCTAACATACTACCTATGCTAACTTCAGAGGCAGATATGTACAATCTCATGGGATTCCCCCATGATGGTGGAGACAAAATAGGAGGCTGGGAAAGGTATTCTTTTATTTTGTCAAACGCCTCCTGGTGAGCTTCGTTCCATTCGAAGGCCTGACCTTGCTTCAGACGAAGTAACGGAGAGAAAGCTTGGGTCCTTCCACTCAGGTTCGAAATGAATCTTCTGAGGAAGTTAATTTTCCCTAGTAGAGATTGCAACTCCCTTTTTGACGCAGGTGCTTTCGTCTCCATTATGGCTTTGGTTTTGTTCTGGTTGATTTCAATTCCTTTCTTGTGGACCACAAAACCAAGAAAATCTCCAGCCTGCACAAAAAATGCACATTTAAGGGGATTCATTTTTAAACCATGTTTTCTCATTCGTTCGAATGATTGGCTTAAATGATGCAAATGTGCTTCTGCAGATATAGATTTGATGACTATATCATCAATATACACCTGCATGAAGGTTTCGATGAAGTCATGAAAAATTGAATTCATCGCCCTTTGATAAGTTGCCCCAGCATTTTTTAAACCAAAAGGCATCACCACCCATTCGTAGGTGCCTAAGGCTCCTGGGCAACGAAATGCTGTTTTTGCAACATCTTCTTCAGCAATGAAAATCTGGTTATATCCAGAGTATCCATCTAACATGCTCAAGTATTCGAATCCTGCAGCAGAATCTACTAGCATTTCTGCCACGGGCATGGAATATTCATCCTTAGGGGTTGCAGTGTTTAAATCCCTAAAATCTATGCAAATTCTTAAAGAACCATTTTTCTTAATAACAGGTACTATGTTTGCTAACCATTCAACGTACCTTGTTGTTCTGATGAATTTGCAGCGCAGCAACCTTTCGATCTCAGCTTTAATTTTTGTGAGGACCGCTGGTGCGAATCTCCTGGGAGTTTGTTTGATGGGCCTCTTGCCATCTTTGATTGGCAGTCTGTGTTCGACCAACTCCCTCTTTAAACCAGGCATCTCATCATAATCCCAAGCGAAGCAATCTTTGTTTTCCTTAAGGACTTCGATCACTTTCTCCTTGAGGCCTGGGTTAAGTTTAGCACTTATGTAGGTTACTCTTTTCGTTTTTTCATCCCCTAAGTTGACTTCTTCGAGCGGATCCTGTGCCAACATTTTGACACCTGAGTTTATGGGGTCCCTTTCGAAGCCTAAGGGTTCTTTATCATAGATGGCATCCAACCTTTGATCCATCTCCAACTCTTTGATGGGTGAGCATTTCGAACCCCCCCCACTAACTTCATTCGTCTTTATAGTTGATTTATTTATTTCAGCCTCTAAGGCCGCTTTTGACTCATTCTCAGCCATATAGGCCGAAATCCTTTCGAAAAAGGTAGACTCAGTCATGGTTAAGGTTGTCGAAGTTCCAGCCTGCTGGCCGTTTTTGTATAGCACCTTCAACTTCCTCTTCTTCACTGATTATTGTTCTATCCCAGTAAAGGCCATCATGACGAAGTGTCATGTAGTAGTGGGCGTTTCTAGTTTCATTTATCTCATCATTTGGAACACATGGAGCAATCTTTGCCAGATTTTTATCATAATCCCTTTTGTCAACTAAATTGACAGTTGACATAAAGTAACTCTGGTCTGCTTCGATGTTTTCCACGATTCCATCATCTCTCCACAGAACTAGTCGTTGATGCATAGACGAAGGAACTGCCCCCACGCCATGGATCCACTCTCTTCCCAACAGCAGGTTATAGTTGGCCTTGGCTTCGATCACCATAAACATGGTGGGCCTGCAACTTGAGCCTATTGTCAATTCCAACTGGACCACCCCCAGTGTTTTGCCCACTTTTCCCTCATAATTGGACAGAACCATATTATGGGGCTTGATATCTCCTTCGCGGATCTCTAATCTTTTTAGCATGAAATGGGGTATCAGATTGACTGCAGCACCCCCATCCACTAGAACTTTGTTCACCCCATGGACACCTACTTTCGCCCGAATGAAAAGTGGCTTGAGATGATTCTTCATTGCAGGTTCTGGACGTTCGAAGAACGCATTTTGTTCCTCAACAGCCCCATTGTCCATCACGTAGTAGCACACGGGCCTATGTTTCATTAAATCTGTGGTATCTTCCTCCTCATATTCATTGATTTCGGTTTCCTGCCCAAATTCGCAGGGAAGCACAGACACCACGTTACAGTTTAAGTTGAATGACGACTCCCCCTCTGATTCGAAGTTATCTGTTATCATATCTTCGTCCTCTTCCGGGCCTGGAGTGTATTCCTTTGGTTCGTCTCGTTGGTCTTCAGAAAAAAGCCTCCTATTGACTGGAGGTTTCTCTTCAGTTTGATTTTTTGGTTTGTTGGTGCTCGATTCACCTTGTATCTTCGTTGAAGTATCCCCTTTGTTTGCCACAGCTTCTCTCTCAGCCTTTCGAATCCTTTGCTGTCTGCGCCACTGGGATCTTGACATGGGGTTCCTTCCTTTGTAATTCTCTAATCTCACTTCCTCCCTTTTTTGTGTGTTGAATTGCCTCCTGTATGTCATAGCATGGCGTGCATTTCGTTCAGCACTCCTCCATCTGTCTTTGCCTTTGTCATTTCTGACTTGTAGCCATCTATCGGTTGGCACTTCAGCAGGGAGTTTGAAAGTCACTCTTCGAGCAGCTTTGGGGTGAGGGCTATCAGGCCTTCGCTGTTTGTGTCTGCTGTCGAAATGTGGGCCCATCTGGGCAGTTTCGTGGTGGTTCCAGCAAGGGGCGAAGGGAATCGTTTCGAAGGCCCTGGCCATGCTTTGGTCATACACAGCAGAACACCTTGGACAAATTAAACACTTGGTTGCCCCTTTGTAGCAGCGAAAAACGAACTCCAGCAAACTCTCTCCAGCCTTGGGATAACACCTAAAAAGCTGGTTATCCTGGCGCCAATTGTTGCCAGTTCGAGCCCTCTGTACCCTTTCGAAATTCGCAGCAATCCTTTGGTTGCAGAGGATGCTGCACCTAGGGCACAATATCATGCCTGAATCTCCTTTGTGGCATGTCATGAGATAATCTTTGAGACTAGCATCTCCAGTGTGATTATCCCCCATTCTGTACTTTTCTTTTTCTAAGTATTTTTCCACTTCCTCCATCTCAGAGCGGGGTCTCTCCATATCCACCATATTTATTTCCACATCCCCCTCTTTGGTTTCGTCATCGCCCCACCCTGTGGGCTTTATATCTTCAATCTGGACCTTCGAACTCTCTGGGGCAGAATATTTGACCAGATAGTCAAATTTTCCACTGGGTTCCCCTAGAGTGTCCCATATTTCCTTCTGAGGGGGAATTGGCTGCGTAATTTGGACTTTCTCCAATTCCAGCCTCAAGCCCTCAGTGACTTGTGGCAATCCTTCGTTCTGATTCCCTTGGCCTTCAGTAGCCTGGGTTTCTCCTGCAACAGCCACCGGTGCAGCAATCGAAGTGTCTGGCGTATTCTGGATGTCTTCAGTGACTTCCTCGCTGACTTCGACCATCACCCAGTTTTCGACTCCAGTGTCCTTTTCTTCTGTTAGGGCGTCGCTTCGATCAGTTTCCACCATGTTGACCTCTCCAATGCATGCAGGCTCGGAGTAGTTGGTGTCTGCGACGTCCAAAGGATCTTCGTCCACTTTCATCTTCACCTTATCAGCAAACTTTAGTCTGCCATCTTTGATCGTGTTTTGAATCAAGTCCCTGAAAAGAAAACATTGTGAGGTCTTGTGGCCTAGGAAACTATGATATTTGCAAAATCCCCTCTTCTTCCTCTGATCCAAAGGAGGTATTTTGACATTTGATGGCACAATTAGTTGGCCATCCTTGACAAGCAAGTCAAAAATTTCGTCACACTTAGTGACGTCGAAGGTATAAACTTTCTTTGGAAACTTGTCACTTTTCTCATTTTCAACAATATCTTTCCCTTTTGTGGGAACTAACATTTTGCAGGAGTAAGGCGGGGCCTGTTTTAATTCAGCGAGGTCGATTTCGACCTCTTCGAATTCGAATTCAGGATATTCTTCTACTTCCTCAGTCCCAACATAGGAAATCCTTTCTTTCTTACTATTCTTAAAGACTCTGGCTTTTTCGGCCTTTAGTCTTTCGACCTGTCGAACCCTATCGGCTAACTGAGCCATATCCCTCAAATACTGAGTGTCTAGCTTCTTTCGAATAGAATAATCTAAACCCCCAACGGCCATTTCGACTAACTCATGTTCAGGCACTACTGTGTAACATCTGGATTTCAACAGCCTAAATCTATTCAAATAATCATCTATGGGTTCGGTGAATTTTCTCTTAACACTCGCCAACTCCTTCAAACTTATTTTCGATTGTCCCATGTAAAATTGTTCATGGAATAGTCTCTCTAAAAGAGCCCAAGTGTCAATAGACCCAGGAGGCAACGTGGTAAACCAAGTGAAGGCGTTTTTTGTCAGGGAACTTGGGAAGTATTTGATCCTGAGATCTTCATTATTGGCTATATCTCCCGCTTCGGTTAGATATCTCGCTATGTGTTCGACTGTTGACTCATTGGTATCCCCAGCGAACTTTGTAAATTTAGGGACTTTGTATCCCCTTGGTAAATCAGTATGCATTATACAATCCAGTATAGGAGAAGCGTAATTTGGCCTCCTCATTCCCGTATTGAGGCCATTCTGGGCCATGATCCTCTCTATCATGGTGGTTAGGTTATTTTCTGCCAAGATGTTATCGTTTCGAATCCTATGAACGACGACATCGGCATCTTGATTTCGACCAACCAAAACAACTCCTCTAGGTTGTTCTTCTCGAAATTCTGGGGCTTCTGGCCTTTCGATCCTTGCCCCTGTTCCATAACTTTTGTGGACCCGGAATTATTGGGGCTTCTAACCTTGGTGCTCTGGCCCCTAAGTTAACTTCTTCTCTGGGTGGTCTATGAATTGGGTCGTTAGCAATTTGTTCTATAACAGGCATGTTTGTTCGAAATCCCGCCTGGTTCTGCCTACGCCTTTCTGTGGGAGCAAAGAAATCTGCTATTCGACTCATATTGTCAGCGTTTTCCCTGTTCGTCACAGTCACATTCTGAACTATTGGGGCAAATATTTCCTGCATGGTTTGCGCTAACACCCCTATCATATTGTGGTTGCTGTCATCCATCAATTGCCTAAAAGCCAACTGGTTATCTGTGGTTAGGATAGGCAACGTGCTATAACCCACTGACCCTTGGTTATTTGTCATAAATTGATTTGCCCCAGACCCAGATCCTAGTTGTGGAGATGAATTCGATGTGGAATTGTGTAAACCTGCCATAAAAGATGTTGGCATTCCGTACGAAGAATTTCTAATTCTATTCCCATCGAAGCCGGGTGGTCTAGTTAATGGTGTGGCGAAATGGGATTGTGTTCCTGGTGGTGGAACGAATCCCCCAGGGTAGCCCATAGTTCCAGTATTTCCTAAGATCGAACTGTTAGTTGATATGCCACTTACTCCATTGGTGGCTATGTTACTGGTTGAAGATGCAACAGACTGTGCATTCGAAGGGATTACATTAGATGTTCCGCTCGAAATGGACGCGTTAGTGCCTGTTGCATGTGGGCCACCTTGGTCTCCTTGTTGATTGTCTGAATTAGACATTTTGTCCAAACGTTTTCTTCTGGATAAAGGTTGGTTGCTGTTGGTTATCTTACCACTTCTCAGGTTCATAAAACAGCAAACTTCTTAGGTTCCTACGTTTTTGTAATGGCTACGTCTCGACAATCCTTAATTCTGATATCCAATTATTGGTCCCACCGGGTGTGCCAATTTGTTTCCAGTGATTTCTGGTAAACAACCGCTAGTCTTCCAAACTATCGAATAATCTTTCTTAACGTTATTCAATCTCTCTGGTAACTCACAGGATCGACTAGATTGATCCTAGGACTCCTTGGATATTAAGGTTACTCTCACAATCGAACAATTATTCATGGTTGCTATTGTACAAGTGTTTGGCTTACTTCGATCTCTCTCTAAGAGTTTAAAATTGTGGTCAAAATGTATATGAAAACTAAGTTATACGAATAAATGCTAATTGTAATGCTGATTGTAGAGACATATAAAACTGAATGAAAAATGAAGTAAATAGTTTCGACTTACAAAACATTTAACATAAAAGGTTTCTGGAAGGTAGAAGTTTAAAATGTGAAGAAAGCGTTTAATGCAAGAAATCTGTAAATGATTTTAAATAAAAGTATGCGCTTGAAGAACAATACTTGAAAGTAAAGGTATTGAAAATGTGACAGTTCTCTGAAATATAAAGTGCTCGAAATATAAAGAAAACAGTAAAACGTAAAACTTTGAGGAAAAGACTTTGAAATGAAAAGATAGTAAATAAGAAAACTTGCAAATGTTATTCGACAAAAAGAAAAGAAGAAAATACTGGAAATGGTAAAAAGGCTTTCATTAAGTTAGAAATACATGGTGCTATCATACATACATTTCTCTTGCATTCGTTTCCCTTGCCATGTGGTAGTTTGAATGTTATTGAGTATTTTGTATAACAGATATGACACACCGAAATCCTAATACTAAGACTTCTATTTATACTAATTCGACCCTAACGGTCTCGCTACAGGATTATGCCACGTTTCGAACATGCAAGACAATGCTTCTTTCATCTTTCCACGTGTCCCCAAATGCTCCAACACATAACTTTCAAACTTTGAAAGTCCCGCTTCCATTTGAATTTTAAATGCTTTTGGTGTCTCTCTATCTCGAGCGTTCTTTCCAAACATAGCCTTGCTGTTGTTTCGAGACTCCTTTGGATATGTTCTCATAATTACCGTTCGAAGCTTCAAGCTTTGACACACTTATTCGAAACACTGCTTCTGCAACTTTGAAATATGGCGTTTAATTCCATTTCGATCAGAACGTTTATCCCTTTTGGCTTCTAAATAACTTTATCAAAATCTTCAGCCAACAGCAGGATACAGGAATCGGATCTTCGAACTCTTCAAACGTGCCCTGGCAGGATACAAGAATCGAGTCTGGAATTAGTCGTCAACAGATACACCCTGGCAAGATACAGGAATCGGATCTTCAAACTCTTCAGACGTGCCCTGGCAAGAAACAGGAATCGAGTCTGGAATTAGTCGTCAACAGATACACCCTTGCAAGATACAGGAACCGGATCTTCAAACTCTTCAGACGTGCCCTGGCAAGATACAGGAATCGAGTTTGGAATTAGTCGTCAACAGATACACCCTGGCAAGATACAGGAATCAGATCTTCAAACTCTTCAGACGTGCCCTGGCAAGATACAGGAATCGAGTCTGGAATATAGTCGTCAACAGATACACCCTGGCAAGATACAGGAATCGGATCTTCAAACTCTTCAGACGTGCCCTGGCAAGATACAGGAATCAAGTCTGGAATTAGTCGTCAACAGATACACCCTGGCAAGATACAGGAATCAGATCTTCGAACTCTTCAGACGTGCCCTGGCAGGATACAGGAATCGAGTCTGGAATTAGTCGTCAACAGATACACCCTGGCAAGATACAGGAAATTAGATCTTTAGTTGCGACCGTTGATAGTAATTATCTTTGTATTGACCTTTGTCCTGAAAAGACAAAAAGTTAGTTGTATGCAATGTCATGATGTATGACATGCGTGATGTTCTCAGAATAAATGAGATTGTGTGTTCATGATGCGTATGTGCATGCTATAATGTATGAAGATATGATGTTTATGAAATGTGTTTTTGTCTGGGAACATAAATCCTTGACGGGTGCCGGGAAGTTAAATCCTGGGCTGATGTTGAAGAGTAGCGCTCTTTGTTTCCGCTGGGGATGATAGTTGCAAGAATACCGGTAGGAGAAGATGACTCTGTTGGGTACTAAACTTGGCGAGTAGATTACTCTGCGGGGAGTGAACTCTATGGGGAAAGAGAGGTACTTCGCTGAGATTTGATGATAACTCCGCTGGGAATACCATTGATAAGTTATGTTGGGAGATGAACTCCGTGGGGATAGGAAGACTTCGTCGGGGACGATCTTTCCGTGACAATTGGCTGAGGATAACCCAGTTATATCCTGGTGGGGAATAACCTTTGAATAAAGCCAGGGGAGCGTTCGTGCTATGCATTGGATAAGCCTCCAGAATCTACTGGGGATAAGCTTCCTGCTGGGGAGATGGATTCCACTTCCCTGGGGAAACTTTTCAGATTGGACTGGGGAATGGCTCCATTGAACGTCTGGTATACCGCCGGGGAACAATCTTATATCAAGACTGCCGGGATGCTTGTTAAGAATGTTTGTATACTCCGCTGGGGGATGTTGAGATCTTTGGGGATAATCCAACTTCCATAAGGCTGACAGTATGCTAACTCTGCTTGGGAAGAGTGTCGCTGACTTGCGGGAGGTATTGTACCTTCTCTGCTGGTTGGAGACCAACTGCTTGGGAGAGAATTGTTGGATCTTGTCTCACTCTCTGGGGAATTAAGGTATCTGAGTTACATTCTTCAGCCGAACTTACCTTGGTACCTTTGTGGTCAAAGTAATTAGACCGCTTAGACAACTCATTATTGCCCCTGTTTCTGATGTTACCTGTAATTAATCCTTTGTTTCGCATGCAAATATTTATGAGTCAGCAATTAGTGTCAAATGCATATATCAAAATTGAACATTGGACATTTTTCGCAAAACAAAACAGAAAAGGAAAAACAATCGGTAATTGGTCTGAAAAATGAATTCGTATTGATTTTTGAATTTGCCTGTAAATAGGCGTTTATGTACAAGAGGCTGACGTCCTAGTAAGAGAACGCCGCCGAACAACAGAGTTTATACAATTTTGTGAAAAGGGAAAACAAAACAGCTGTGTGAAAAGAGTGATCCCACTGGGTTCCAACTCTGCTATCGCCTTTATATCTTCGAGCGTCTCATCACTTGGTTGCTTGGTTGAAGATGAAGTTGATTGATCGATGCCGTCTGAACCTGATAGTTGATACCGGATTCTGGATGCGAGGTGATCCAATGAGACATAGTATTACGCTTTAATCCCTAACTTTTGCCTGGACCGCTCTTTCGGGTTTTCAGTCCACCGGGATACCCATTTTTGCCCAAGCCACCTTTTCAGGTTTTCAACTTGCCGGGTGTACAGATTTTTTTCATTTCATCCCTCATTTTGCCCTAACCCTTTTGGTTCGCCGGGAAGCCCTAATTTTTGCCTAGGTATGTCAACCTAGCGGGTCTTTTATCATGCGTAGTATCTTTTTACTATGTCTGCATTGGCGGGGTGAGGAAGGTCGTCACCATCCATGGTGGTTAGAATCATGGCTCCTCCTGAGAACACATGTTTAACCACAAGTGGCCCTTCATACGTGGGGGTCCATTTGCCCCTGGGATCACTTTGAGGAAGAATGATGCGTTTGATTACCAGGTCCCCAACTTGATACTCTTGTGGTCTGACTTTCTTGTTAAATGCCATGATCATCCGCTTTTGATACGTTTGACCATGACAAATAGCAGCGAGCCTCTTTTCGTCAATTAGGTTTAACTGATCAAGTCGAGTCTGGATCCAGTCATCTTCGCTCAGATCTGCATCCTTCATTATCCAGAGAGAGGGTATTTGGACTTCAATCGGCAAGACAGCCTCCATGCCATAGACCAAAGAAAAGGGAGTTGCCCCGGTTGACGTTCTTGCTGAGGTACGATACCCATGAAGAGCAAACGGTAGCATCTCATGCCAATCTTTGTAGGTCACTGTCATCTTCTGCACAATCTTTTTGATATTCTTATTTGCCGCTTCTACAGCCCCATTCATCTTCGGCCGGTAAGGAGAAGAGTTGTGGTGCTGTATCTTGAATTGCTCGCAGAGCTCAGTGATCATCTTGTTATTAAGATTGGTACCATTGTCCGTAATGATCATTTCTGGGACGTCGTATCGACAGATCAGGTTATGCCGAATGAACCGTGCCACGACATTCTTGGTTACAGTGGCGTAGGAAGCTGCTTCAACCCACTTTGTAAAATAATCAATCGCTACTAGGATGAAGCGGTGACCGTTGGATGCCGTAGGTTTAATCTCGCCGATCATATCAATGCCCCACATTGCGAAAGGCCAAGGTGTTGTCAAGACATTCAGAGGAACTGGAGGAACGTGCACCTTATCTGCGTAAATCTGGCATTTATGACATGTCCGAGAATGTTGGTAACAGTCGGCTTCCATTGTGGACCAGAAATATCCTGCCCGAAGGATTTTCTTTGCCATGGTGTGTCCACTGGAATGCGTTCCGAAGGTACCTTCATGTAGTTCTGCCATGATCTTTTCTGCTTCAGTCTTATCCACACAATGTAGTAGGGTTGAATCATGGTTTCGCTTGTACAAAATGCCATTGTTGAGGAAGAACTTCGCTGCAAACCTTCTCAGAAACTTCTTGTCATTGATGGATGCACCCTCGGGATATTCTTGAGCTTCCAAGTACCTCTTCACCTCATGATACCAGGGTTTTTCAGTTACTACCTCAGCCTCAAGATCACAACAGTATGCAGTTTCGTCCAGTTTCCAGATGATGATTCGGGGAGCCTCGTTGTCCCACTTGACTTTGAACATGGAAGACATCGTAGCTAATGCGTCCGCCAACTGATTCTCCTCTCTTGGGAAATGTTCAAAAGTTATCTCTGTGAAATGGGGGATCAATGTCAACACACATTCTTTATAAGGAATAAGATTCGGATGTTTCGTATCCCACTCGCCTTTGATCTGATTGATCACGAGAGCGGAATCTCCGAAGACACTCAGAAACTTGATCCTTAAGTCAATCGCAACTTGAAGACCCATGATGCATGCCTCATACTCCGCCATGTTGTTGGTGCAGTTGAAACACAGCCGGGCAGTGAGTGGAGTATGAGTGCCTTGAGGGGATATGATTACAGCGCCGATACCGTTACCCAAAGCGTTGGAGGCTCCATCAAAGTGCATAGACCATCGGGATCCTTCCTCAGGTCCTTCATCTGGCCCAGGTACTTCACAATCAGTCACTACCATGATGCTCTCGTCAGGAAATTCAAAATTCATTGACTGGTAGTCATCTACTGCCTGATGTGCCAAATGGTCTGCCAATACACTTCCTTTGATAGCTTTCTGAGTCGTGTACTGGATGTCGTATTCTGTCAAGATCATTTGCCATCTTGCTATTCTTCCAGACAGACCAGGCTTTTCGAATATGTACTTTATTAGATACATCTTTGATATCAACAAAGTAGTGTGAGTCAGCATATACTGTCTCAGCCGGCGAGCAGCCCATACCAAAGCGCAACAAGTTTTCTCGAGCAGTGAGTATCAGGTCTCACAGTCGGTAAACTTTTTGCTAAGGTAATAAATGGCATGCTCTTTTCGGCCAGACTCGTCATGCTGCCCCAGCACACACCCCATTGAGCTGTCAAGTACTGTCAAGTATAGTATTAGAGGTCTCCTTTCAACCGGTGGCATAAGAATGGGTGGTTCTTGGAGATACTCTTTGATTCTGTCGAAAGCGGCCTGACATTCATCATTCCAACGTACTACCTGATCTTTCTTCAGCAGCTTGAAGATTGGTTCACAGGTAGCAGTTAGGTGCGAGATGAATCGGGCAATGTAATTCAAACGTCCTAGAAAGCCTCTGACTTCTTTCTCTGTCTTAGGAACTGGAATCTCTTGAATGGCTTTAACCTTGGCAGGGTCCGCTTGAATACCCTTGTCACTTATAACGAAGCCTAGCAACTTTCCAGATCTTACCCCGAAGGTGCACTTGTTCGGGTTCAACCTTAGTTTGTACAACTTCAGACGGTCAAACAGCTTCTGTAGATGGTCAAGGTGTTCCTCCTCAGTTTGAGACCTTGCAATCATATCATCGACGTACACTTCAATCTCATGGTGGATCATGTCATGAAATAAAGTAACCATGGCACGCTGGTAGGTTGCCCCAGCATTTTTCAGTCCAAATGGCATGACCTTGTAGCAGAAGGTGCCCCACTGAGTAACAAAGGTAGTCTTTTCCGTATCTCCAGGAGCCATCTTGATTTGATTATAACCTGAAAAGCCATCCATGAAGGAGAACACCTTGTGCTGAGCAGTATTGTCAAC
Organism: Vicia faba; assembly: GCA_948472305.1. Classification (NCBI taxonomy): domain Eukaryota; kingdom Viridiplantae; phylum Streptophyta; class Magnoliopsida; order Fabales; family Fabaceae; genus Vicia; species Vicia faba. Next base: position 1,511,869,498 of record OX451736.1, on the reverse strand, counting down.
CAGAACGTCGATATGAGGCAAAGGGAAATCATCTTTAGGGCTGTCCCTGTTCAGATCCCTGTAGTCAACACACATTCAGACCTTACCATCTTTCTTTGGAACTGGAACCACGTTGGCAACCCACTGAGGGTAAGAAGTCACTGCAAGAAAACCGGCATCAAATTGCTTCATAACCTCAGCTTTGATCTTCTCGGACATCTCTAGACGCATACGGCGGACTTTTTGCTTAACCGGAGGGCATTCTTCCTTGGTAGGCAGGTGATGGACCACAATGTCGGTATCCAACCCAGGCATGTCTTTGTAAGACCAGGCGAAGATCTCCACATAATCATGCAACATCTGAACCAACCATTGTTTCACGCTGAGCTCCAGATTGGCACCAATCTTAACTTCCTTTCTATCTGTCTCAGTACCCAGGTTTACCGTTTCCACTGGCTCTCCATGTGGCTGAATGGCCCTCTCTTCCTGGAGTATCAGTCTTGCAAGCTCACCAGGCACTTCACAATCATCTTCATCTTCGTCTTCGGCTAAGTTGATCGGATTTTCGAAGTCATAACTGGCAGTAGCAGAGTCGTTACCAGTGAGATCCAGGGTGGATTGGAACCTGTATGAGTGAGTGTGTGTAAGTATAGCTGTTTTGCAATATATAAAGAAAGAAAGAAAGAAAGGGAGCACAAGATTTGAAATGCGAAAAACGTCCAATGTCTTTATTCATGATATATGGAAATGACAAGTAATAAGCCCTCACAAATGAAGCCAACGGTGCCCCGGGTAAGACACCGGGCCATAAAGTTTCAATTTATTGTTTATTACAAATAAAAAACAAAGGAATTCATTACTGCGTAATAAAAGTAACAGGTATGCGATCTTTTTCAGTCCAATTAGTCAGTCCACCATCGGTCGTCGGGTAAATCCAGCTATTAAACTCTGATTCCTCCGCATCGCCTTCAATAGCATTCACTCCCGGGTTGGTGATGAACACGGGAGGTCTTCCGATCCTTGCTTTGCGTACAGTCCTCTGAGCCTCTGCAGTGAAACCCAGCCCAAACTTGTCAGTCTTAGGAGTAAAATCAGGGAGCCTGCCCCAGTTAGCACATTCACCTTTCTCAATTACAGCCCGGGCGTCCCTTAAGGAGGCCATCTTCAAAGGGAAGTCTTCTTCACTTACGGTTTCTTCTGATGCCAACGTTGGAGGTACCTCTTCAAAATGTTGAAAGGGGGTTTCAATAAACTCCCCGTCCATCTCAATATACCGGAATGAATTCAGATGACTAACCATGTATTCTTCCTCCCCCTGTACTGTAACAATCTTCCCTCTGACAGGGTACTTGAGCTTCTGGTGTAGAGTGGATGTTACAGCCCCAGCCTTGTGAATCCAAGGTCGACCCAGCAAACAAGAATAGGATGGGCGAATGTCCATCATATAGAACGTTGAATCGAAGACTTGGGAACCGACACGAATCAGAATATCCACTTCACCATGCACCATCCTCTTCGACCCGTCAAAGGCTCGGACAACGATGTTACTAGGCTTCAACTCCAGACCCTCATAATCCAACATGTCCAAGGCCTTCTTGGGCAATACATTCAGCGAAGAACCGGTGTCCACCAACACGTGTGCGAGAGTAGTGCCCCTGCATTCTATGGAGACATGCAGGGCATCATTGTGGTTCTTTCCCTTAGCGGTCAGATCAGCATCCGAGAAACCCAAACCAATGTCAGCTGTCAAATTGGTCATACAGTCAGTGAATTGATCCGCAGATGTCTCTTGTGGCACATGGGCTGTCTTCAGAAATGAAATCAGGGCCTTGGCATGGGCCTCTGAGCACAACAACAATGATAGCATGGAGATCTTGGAGGGGGTATGCCCCAGCTGCTCAACGACGTTGAAGTCGCTCTTCTTAATAATCTTGAGGATTTCCTCCATCTCTTGCTGGGAGGCTTCAACATTGACAGTCTTCGGTGCCTCCATCCGAGCAGGCACATCAGCAGTCCCTTTGCCCCGAGTATTAGATGACTCGGCAGCAGGGGTAGAAACTTGATCAGAAGGGGAAACAGGCGCACTTGCAGGCGTAATGATAAGAGGTCTTCGGATAATTGGTGGCACAACGTCAGGCGAGAAGAGCCTGCCACTGCGAGTAACTTTAGCTGGACCGGTGATGTTGCTGATACCGGTACCGGTGTTGAACTCCTGCTTTACTCCAAGTACATACACATCTGCCCCATAGTGCCATGGGACAGCCTTGTTAGATTCATAGGGGAGGGGCCCCGGAACAGTAATGATAATGGGTGCAACAGACATGATTTTGACGGGCTTCCTCGGGGGAGCCTTGGTAGGATTGTTGAAGATGGTGATGACAGATACTTCTTCAGCAGGAACAATAGGAATAGCGGTCTTCTTGAACAAGATTTCTTTGCTATCTATCAGGCTTTGGATGCCTGACTTCAGCAACGGACAACCAGCAGGGGAAACGGTACACAGAAGGCAACCCTTGCTACATCCTGGAAATAAACCGGCTAGCAACAGGTTCCTCTTAACAGTCAATAGAGGAGTAGCTACATCATCCACATAAACTGCATACAGGTCTTCCTCAATAGCATTTACTCCATGCTGGGGCATAGGAGCAGTCACAACGTTTGGCCTCTCAGGTGCCTCAAACTGTATTTCCTTCGCATCAATAAGGTCTTGAACCTTATTTCTTAGGGCCCAGCAATCATCAGTAGAATGCCCCGGGCTATCAGAGTGATAAGCACAGCGGGCATTTGGATTATACTTCGGAGAGGTCGTGTTTACCACCTTCGGAGCCTCTCTGACGGTTACCAAGTTGGTCGATAGCAGTTGCGGCAAGATCTGTGAAAAGGTCATACTAAGCCAAGTGTATTCTCTTCTGGGTCTCTCACCCCTTGGTTGATTAGGTTGCCGAGGAGCGGCAACAGGCTTAGCAATTACCACCGCGTTGACAGCTTGGCAGCGTTCTGGTTTATTTTGCCTCCTAGGCCCATACACAGCACTGGCTTCCTTTTTGAAAGGCTTCTTCTCAGAGCTTGAGGACGCACCTTTCTGAATTTTCCCTGATTTCATTCCAGCTTCTATCCTTTCCCCAGTCAGAATGAGATCTGTGAACCCTGCAGACGAATTGCCAATGAGATGATTGAAGAACGGCCCGGATAGGGTCCCCAAGAACATATCTACTAGCTCACGGTCGGTTAATGGTGGCTGCACCCTGCCAGCCAGGTCCCTCCACTTCTGCGCATACTCTTTAAAACCTTCTCCCGATCCTAGTGACATACCCTGGAGTTGGGTACGTGTAGGAGCGAGGTCGGCATTATACTGATACTGCTTGTAAAAAGCAGTAGCCAATTCCTCCCAGTTATGAACCTTGGTCCCATCCAGCTGATAGAACCATTCGAGATGAGTCCCTGAAAGACTCTCCTGGAAGAAATGGATCCACAAGTTCTTGTCCACAGTATACGGCTGAATCTTTCGCATATAAGATCTGAGATGTAGCTTAGGGCAGGATGCCCCGTCATACTTTGCGAAAGATGATGCTTTAAACTTATGTGGGATTACCACACCAGAAGATAGACCCAAGTCTCCGAAATCTAACCCAGGCACTTGTTGAATTTCCATGGCATTCAGACGATCCTCTAACTGCTTGTACTTGTCTTCAGCTGGAGGATATTGCTCCTCATTGAAATCAGTCTCGTTGTCAGAGACCACCGGACTAGGAACCATTCCCCCTTGGGGACTGCCTTTCCCTACAGAAGAACCAGCTTGATCAACCTCATTTTGCAGTGTGTTACCAAACCTCCAGCCAATGTTGAATAGTACAGTTCTCTTCTTTTTCTTCTTGACCAGTAAAGCCTTCAATTCCTCTTGACCTTGGGCCAAACTCATGATCAGCTCTTGGAATTGGGCGTTCTGAGCCTGAAGGGCCTTGATGGACTGCTCAGTAGATGATTCAGGATTCATGATGGCGAGCTGAAATAAACAACGAAGAAGATTAAAACACCTGTAAAAAAGAGTACCTGTTATGCATATGATGCATGATATGTGTTTATGCAATGCATTCAAGGGTTCGAAAGTTCAAATTTGTTGTAGACAAAAAGGAACACACATTATCATTAAGAAATAATTGTTCAGTACATCAAGGCCTCATGGGCAAACATTACAAAGCAAATCAATCCCAAAAGACACTGCGCATCCTCTTCGGAGCTATGTAAGTGTTGAGAGTCTTTTCCTCGTGCAGGAGGCGGGTGAGCTCCAAGACCTTCTTCTCACTGGCGTGTAGACTGGACTCAAGAGAATTCCGTTCTTCCTTAAGCTGGATCCAGCTCTTCTGCATTTCTTCCCAGGATGTAGGCATGTCAGGATGTTGAATGGTGTAGGACACCTCTCCTTCCAAAACTGGCTCTTTGATCACAGGGAGAACATGAGGATATGGCATCACCAGCTTCTGGGAGCGGGCTCGTACCCACTTGAGATAAGGTTCCAACGGGATGGAGTTCCTGTGCCCCAGTGTCTTGCTGTCTACCTTGTTGGGCATCCTCCAAGCTCTGATAAATCTCTGGCGAAGTCCTTGTGCATCGTTGTCGAAGTCAAAAACTATGTCAGGAATTAACATGTCATGAGGGTCGTCCCTCCGAGCATAACCAAACTGTCTCCAAGCCAGACACGGGTTGTAAGTAATACCTCCTCTGATTCCAAGTAAAGGAACATTAGGAAACTCCCCGCAACGATCAATGATAGTGACATCTTCCCTGGACTGAGAACACCAATGTATATCAGCATGTGTAAGAGTCATTAACCGTTGTGACCATCTCAAACCCCACTCATTCTTCAGAACTGATTGTGGAAGGTGCGAAATAAACCACCTTCCCAGGAGAGGAGTGCAGCACATAAGAACACCTCTTTTTCTCATGGTTCGAGTGTAACATGAGTGAAGGATGTCCCCAAGCAACGTAGGTATAGGATTCCTGGACATGAAGATCTGGACAGTACTGATATCTATAAGCTGATCTGGATTCGGGAATAACACCAGTCCATAGACAAGGAGGGCCACAACTTCTTCAAAGGCTTGTAGGTCAAGGGAGTTCCAACATTCTTGGGCCTTCTCAAACAGAAACCTGGCCAAGAAACCTTTAATACCACTTCTAACTTCCCAATGTCCCTTGATGTCAGATGGTTGTAAGCGTAAGGCTTTAGCAATCTCTTCAAGCTTGGGTTCCTTTTCCGTACCGTTGTAGGGTAGTTGACTAAGGATAGGGATCTTCAGAAGCCGGGAGAACTCTTCCAATGTAGGCACCAGTTGATAATCCAGGAAAGTAAAGCAATGGTGCAGAGGGTCAAAGAACTGGAACAAGACCTTTATCATATCTTCCTCAATGTTGGTGTTGACCAAGCTGATGAGTCTTCCATGCCTCTCACTGAAAGAAGAGCTCTCAGGAATCCTGGATATAAGTTCCTTAAGCTGAGGAGGGATCCTTACAAGGCTGATCTGAATTGTCTTTCTGCGGACAGTTTCCATGTCCTACAAAACAAGAACAAAGATGAAGATTCGAACCCCTGAAATGGTTAGTCAATGCATATGATTCTGTATGATGTCATGATGCTATGATAAGGACACACCACAAATATTCACAAAAGCAAACATGGTAAAGCACGCAAGTCACACAAGACAGCCCTTAGAGTTTAGGCCAGCATGGGGTCTAGGTATTACCCTCTTGAAGGTGGTGGTCTCAACCTGTCCTATCAGAAGTAACCGGGTTCTAAGGGTCCCAATATCATTGGGTTGCTTTCATTGTTCATCGTTTCGATTTAGCCACTGAACTGGCGACCGAAATATTCCAAGAAAACAACCCTCAATTGAGTGTAGTATCGAGTATCAACCAACCTCGGACTGCACCAAAGTCAGTTATCTCACTACACTAAAGAGGCCAAGATGGTTCAATTAAGGTTCCTAAGGTCAGTTGATGCTTCACGACACCACGCGGCGGCCCCGTACTCTCCTTGACTGGACTCAAGGGTTATCGGTACTCACCAAAGTGCCACATCAACGTAGCAGACTGCTTCAACCATGTCGGTATACCCCGCACAGTTCCCTCACAGCCTTGTTGCTACTTTCTAAGAAGGTATCCCCCAGATCCAGGTTAGGATCTATAGAACTCCCAAGACAGTACCCACAATAGTAAAGCAAACAATTCAGACAATTGAAAACACAAGTGATCTTAGTCCTAAGGTACACCTCACTTTTATAAATATTCCCCAGCAGAGTCGCCAGTTCTGTGATCGGTGGATTTAGAACTGACTGTTTAACGCTGGTTCGCGAAATGTCGCGGAAGCAAGAGTCGCCACCGTCTTTTATTTTCTCCAACATGGACAGGACAAAAGCACAACAAAATTCCTTATGAGATAGTTTCTCGGTTCGGGAGGTAGATTTATAGAAAGGGAAGGTGTTAGCACCCTTTCTATCCATGGTTATCCATGGGCTCTTAGATACTTGCTCATTGTGTTTTCAAAAGGTTTGCTTTTAAATTGTGAGTGGGTTTGAAAAAAAGTTCCGTTTAAAGATTTCTGAATAACTCTTGTATCAGTCCTCAAGAGTGTTTGAAAAATTGTTTTGAAAGCTTTTTGAAAGTGTCAGTGTGAAAAGAGTTTTGATTTGTTTTTTGAATAGAGCAAGTATCTATGAGTCATCTACCTACCCTAAGGAATTAGGCTGTGTAAATGTCCTTAAGGTAGTGCCATCCCACCATTGAGAGGTAGGTAGCACCACCGTTGGAGGTGTTCGGGTCAATTCGAGTTTAGGGACAATGTGGTCACCGAAACAACAGTTAGGACACCTTAGAAGCTACCCTTATGTCCTTGATCCTTTTTTAATTCGAGGCAACCGTTTCGAGGCAACTATTCCGAGGCAACCGGATCATGGACATAAGGACTTACTAAGACGTCCTATACTTGACGACCACGTTTCGAAGGCAACAGGTGAGGCGTACCCTAGGAGTGGTGTGTGAATTTGTGTGTTGTTTTCATGTTTAGCAATTATCTTTGATCAGGGCATCGTGAGCTACGCTTGTTTTTAATTAACCATACATTCTTTCATGCAATTTAGAATTTAAAAGTGCAGAAATTTAAATGCAGAAAGATAAAACTACGCTATTACAAGGCGCGGGTCTATACATCGCCAAAATACAAAGACCCGTTTGGTAAAAAATGCGGAAAGTAAAAAGACCTAATTACTATTACAAGGCCTGAGCAGTTACATAATATTCGAAAAGAAAAAAGATGCGCGAAAAGAAATTGAATGTCCGAGGGTTTTGATCCTTTTGAAATTAAATTGAATTAAAAAAGCTAATAATTATTTAATTAAAGAAAAGAAATTGTTTTTTTATGTTTTTTGGTATTTAATGAAAATAAGAAAATTAAAAATCAAGAGAAACCCTTATTCTAAGTTATTTTAACTATTAATAAAAGAAATATTAAAGTTACTCTAATTTACTAATTAATTAATGTACATGTTTATTTACAAAAATATTTAATAATAATAATAAATAATGAGGCAAGTAATTAATTAAGAAAAAGAATAAAATGTCAAAAACCTAATTCTAGGTATTTTTTATTTATTAAGAAAATATTAAAATTTAAAACCTAATTTAACTAAGTTAATTGTTAAAGTTTATTTACAAAAAATAAATTAGTGATGAATTAATAATAATTAAATATTAAACATTTTTTGGTTTCTGATTTTTATTATGGAAAAATATTTTGGATGAATTAAATAAAATAATTAAAACAATTTAAAAAGAATTGAAAAGAAAAGAGAAGAAAATTAAAAAAAAAATAGAATACAAACATAGGGGGTATCTGGCCCAGACTAGAGGTATGACTTGAGAAACTTGGCCCATTGAATCAAAGCCCTGTTTGACTTTCCAAGATAGAGTGCACGTTCATTGACTGGTGTGCATCATGGAGTTCCTCCTGAGGCCCTTGGATTAATCACCATGCCATCTGACAAGCCAATGCATGTGGACATACGGTGGGACGTGGAGAATATGCTGCACGTGAATATGTTGAAACAAAAATTAAGAATTAAGTGGGGGGACCTGGGAATCGAACCCAGGTCCCAGCGTTTACCAAGTATATCCCTTGCCAAGTGAGCTGTGAAGCGCGTTTGTATGTAATGGAACACAAATATTATAATGAAAAACAAAAATTAATGATATAAAACAAGAAAAGCGTGCCAGATTTTTGAATGCCCCAACCATATGATGACACGCTAGCTTCTTCTTCGCTTATCTGCAAAAAAACATAAAACAAGTAGCGGGGGTTTTAAACCCCCACTAAATGAAACCTGTGAAAATAGCGAATAGAAGCTGGATTAATATAAAAAGGGCGCGAGGTGTTGGTTCGTTTCGTCTGGAGCTCCTGAATTCAATGGCATAGGTCTCAAGGTCCAATTTTTCCTCTACATGAAAGCCCTATTTTGGAGCTTCTGAAACCCTAGGTTTCATCAATGGCAGATTTGGATACAAGCATCGTTAGTTCAATTAAATGTTACCAATCGCTTCAGAAAGATGTTATTAGTGTAAATCAACAATCAAAACACAACAATGATGCGTGAAAATTAAAAAACGATTATGGAAATGTTTGTGACAAACGCGATGTTGTTCTACCGATTCTTGGAGTATGGAGACTGGAAAGTGGTTGCAACACGTTCAAAGAAGTCTCAGCAAGGGTTTGGAATAGGTTTTAGGCTTTGAATGATCCTGCAAATACGAAATCAGTTTTCAAAATTTCTATGAAAAATTGCAACTTTGTTCTCTCTTTCTGAGCAGCTTTTCGTGTCCTTTAGAATAGGGTTGAGTTGTGCATAAGTAAGTGAATGAAATTAGGTCAAGAAACAAGCCCAAAGATCCATGAATTTATGTTTTGAATATTTGATTTTTATCACATCTTTTTCAATCTTTTTTTCATGCAAATCTTGCCAAATATAGATGATCTTGTCTTGTTGATTGGTGCACGAAATCTTTAGCTTATAATGAGTGAATTTGCTGCACAAAAAGATTTGAAAAACATTATTTGATATTTTTCTCATATTTAAATCTAATTAAATGAATTAATAATAATAAAAATTCAATTAATTAATTAAAAATAAGAAAATAAATCATTTTTAGCTCAATGGGTCGTGCATATGCTTTGGGTAATGATTCAAGGAAGAACTTGAGGCCCATTAGCAACTTTGAAGTGTTTTAGGCAAAGTTGACTTTTCAAAATTCCCAAAAATTTTCCAACTTCTCCAAGGCATATCTTGCTCAATTTTGAAGCTATGATCATGTTCTTGGACATTTTGGAAAGGTCTTGAAGTCCTCTAACCAATTCCTTTGGTCCCATGTCATTTTGATTTACCAATCTCAAGTTATGGTCTTTGACTTAAAGTGCCTTTTGTTGACTTTTGAAAATGACCTATAATGTTGAAATTGATAACTTTTTGTGAGAGCATTTCTTGGACTTGGAGTGTGAAGATGAGTTGTAGGAAATGTTATACCCTTCAAAATGATCTTTGGATGGGATTTTTCTGATAAACCATGAAGAAGTTATGCCTTGGTCAATTTGCAGTTGACTTTTCAGCTGTCCAAAAATAGAAACTTTTGCATCTTGAGACCTTTTGAGCCATGCTTGTGGAATCATGATCAAGAATTGATCAAATGATGTTTGTGGCTTCAAAATAAGATGTTGACCAAAAATTTTGACTTTTGACTGTCAAATGACCATTTTGGCCCTGTAGTTGACTGTGAAGCAATTAGGGTTTTTTGACTGTGCAACTTGATGCTGTGAGTCTTGAAACTTGACATATGGATGCTTGACAATGTATGTATGCTTATGGGACTTGATTGGACCCTTGGAAACCTCAATTTCTTTGCAAGAACCAAAACCCTAATTTTGACTGTGTTAGGAGGCAATTGGACTATGCAACCCTTGAGTGATTTTGAATCATCTGGAGATTGACCTTGGCAAATCTTGAAGAATATGGGAGGGCAAATTTTGGGGTACAACACACATGTAGATGTTCCATGGAGTAAAAAAAAAACCAGGCGGAAATACTTGTTCCAACTTACAATGAATGAGTGGAATGTTTCGGTCCAACTTAATGATGTTATCCACTCTTAAAGATGACACACAAATATCTCTAAATTTTTTACTAATTTTCGTTAGTGGATTAAGCACGTGTTTGGATAGTTAACCAAACACAATTGGTAGCAATTGTTCCATAAAAACGTGGCAATCATGACTTTTCATACCATGCAACTTCCCAGTGTTAGCGTCGGCACACCTTGCTAAATTTGAAGAATACCCATCGGGAATTCTCAAATCTTTTAACCATCGACAAACCGCTTTAGCTTCTTGGGAAGTCAGACTAAAATAAGCCTTGGGTTTTAATAATTTTCCATTCGGTTGAGGCTTCAACTCAAACTCTTTCCGGTTATACCAAATTTCTATGTCCTGTCTAGCCTTCTCATTATCTTTTGTTTTGTCTTTAACATCCATCAATGTGTTAAATACATTATCAAAAAAATTCTTCACAATATGCATAACATCAAGATTATGGCGTAACAAATTATCTTTCCAATAGGGGAGATCCCAAAATATACTTCTTTTTGTCCAATTGTGTGTGACTCTGTATCCTTCAATTCTACATGCTTTTCTAGTATTTGTAGATTTTGGTAGTTCACAAACTTGGTTCCATATAACACCCGGTGACAATTGAGGCGGAGGCAGATCTGTTACTCGTTCGTCTTTTTTAAAATTTGTCTTGTTTCTTCTATAGGGATGATTTGTTGGTAGGAATATGCGGTGACAGTCAAACCACAAGCTTTTCCACCCTTTATCCAACGTAAACGCTTTGGTGTGTCCCATGTAATGCGAACATACCATTTTGCCATGCGTACCCCAACCAAACAACATGCCATATGCTGGAAAGATGTTAATGGTCCACATCAAGGCAACTCGCAAAGTAATGTTTATTTATGGGATATATCATAAGTGTATTCTCCAATCCACAACCTCTTTAAATCATCAATTAAAGGTTGTAAGTACATATCAATTCCGGCTTTTGGACTGGACGGCCCTGGAATAAAGCACGTCAAAAACATGTATGGTTTTGTCTTGCACATCTCAGGAGGGAGGTTGTAAGGGATTACAATAACTAGCAAACAAGAATACGCACTTCCCGACACTTGCACATATGGGGCAAAACCATCAGAGCATAATCCAAGTCTGAAATTTCTAGGTTCTGCGGCAAAATCAGGATGTATCCGATCAAAGTGCTTCCATACCTCGCCATCAGATGGATGTCGCATAGTGCCTAAACTTGCCTGGTTTGTATGATTCCATGTCATTTGACTTGCACTGTGCATTGAAGAAAACATTCTTTTTAATCTTGGTATTATCGGAATATAAAATATGGACTTTACTGCTACACGCTTTTGCTTACTGTTAATGGCTCTATTGCGAACTTGATATCTTGGAATCTTACAAAACTTACATTCCTCCAACAATCCATCTTGAGTACCAAACTCATTATCATAAAACAACATGAAACCACTAATGCAACAATCAATCTTTCTTACTTTTAAACCCAACTTCGACACCTACTTCTTTCCATCATAAAAACTTGTAGGCAAGTTGTCTTTCGTTGCAGTGGATTTCAACATCATTTTTGCGAAATATTCCAAACGCTGATCATAAACATTCCAATTTGACTTGGAGGCTAATAATCTCACACACGTTGATAACTTTGAGTCTGACGACCCCTCGAACAACGACGTATTCATCTTATTCAACAACTGATAAAATCTTTGTGCTTCCTCATTCGACAACTCTTCCCCTTCAAAACCTTCAGGTTGATCATATGTCACGTTCATACTGATGGGCTTTTACTGTATAGTCTAAATTATAACTGCAAGTGCACAGCCTATCGAAGTAATATATAATATTATCGAACCACATAGACAAATTGTCAATCTATCGACTCTATTGTTAAGGTGTTTATCTAAGGCAGATCAATAAGGGATTGAGTTCAGTACAGGGAAATAAAAGCGAATAAAATTAAAGGGATAAAACAAACGGGATCGAATGTAAATCACGAGATCAGACAGTGTCCTAGCATGCATGTATAGTATTTACTTTTGGGAAATATTTTCCATTTATAGCAAAGAACTGTTTAACAGGAACTTGTAGCTTTCGCATACTAAGAACCGAGTTTACTCTTTAAATTAAATTCCTTTATTGTCACTTATAAAGGGTGTCTAACGTGTTAAAGAAGTAAACCTATTTTTAAGAAACAAGTTATTTTGACTTAGTGAAAAAGTGTTTTAATTTGGAAAACTTAACTTAAAGATATCCTTGGCTTTTGACCAAGAATCAGATTTTAATCCCACAAACGCGTCCGCAAATAGTTTCAAAATCGTTTTCTAAAATTATATCAAGTAATCCTACTTAACCAAACGAACTGCTTTCGCTCTTTTCGTTTGGTCAAGAACTAATTTGGCTTAATCTCAAGTATGGACGGCTTTCGATCTTACCCATAAACTTTTAAACACATTTAAACCAGTATTAAAAACTAAAACATCCCAAAGGTATTTCTATTAGCATGGCATGCAGAACATAGTTATGATTCGATCCTTACATTCTAACCCTAATAAATTTATCTAGACATGGTAAGCATTTAAAGTCTATAAAACATGTAGACTATGATAAGAGCGTTTAAAGTCTATAAAACATGTAGACTATGGTAAGAACGTTTAGATTCTATAAAACGTGTAGACTATGGTAAGAGCGTTTAAAGTCTATAAAATGTGTAGACTATGGTAAGAGAATTTAGAGTTTATAAAACATGTAGATTATGGTAAGAGCATTTAGAGTCTATAAAACGTGTAGACTATGGTAAGAGCATTTAGAGTCTATAAAACATGTAGACTATGGTAAGAGCATAAAATAAATGAAAGCAATTAAATTAGAACCTTGCTCCAATCGGAGGCTTGAATCTGATACAAGTCGTGGAAATGTAAAAGATAGTATGATAAACTTCAACCAAAGTGCTCCAAACTTGAATACAAACTCGCACACTCAAGTGTGATAACTTACCGATGTGAGAAGATTATCACTTTACAAAGTAGTAATATATGCTTAAGCAGTAACTTGACTGGATCTAAGTTTGCATCTAAGTTTGGATAAAAACGAAAATGAAATGAACTTGCTATTTATAGAAGATCCTGAAACTCTGTAAAGACGAGCATGCCCCTTAACTCCTTCTGATCGGGAAATGGTTTGTGAAGGCCGCGGGCGCGGCCACCCTCCCCGCGGGCGCGGCCACCCTCCCCGCGGGCGCGGTGAGTGAAAATGGAGAGATCGTGGGAACGTGGCAGTTAGACCCTGGGTGAAAGTGCGCCATGTTAGCGCGTTCCTTGTAGCCAGCGCGGAGCTGGACGCCATGTGTGTATTTTCTTGGAAAAACCCTATTTTTCTGGCGTTTTCGCTCGTTTCTTCTCTGAAGGCTCTGAAAGGACATGTGACCTGAAAATAAAGGAAACAAGGGCATAATACTAGAAAAACAATAATAAAACTAAGGAAAACATGTGATATTCGAGTCAGAAACATAGTGCGATTCAGTGTTATCAAATTCTCCCACACTTAAGCCTTTGCTTGTCCTCAAGCAAAACTCTCAGAAGTAGTCAAAGGGATACAAGTGTTTTTTCTAGTTATCGAGCTAAAGCAGTAAGGTTCAAGTGAGAGTGTGTTCGACAGGTACCAACTATTTGAACTAAGAACATCGAAGTGACACTTTACCGCAGAATGCAGACATAAACCTTATTCCTACATAAGTCAACTCCTATTACTCCCACTATGCTAAGACTTCTCTTCTAGGTAAGGTCCTTTTCATTCAGGTGTAATCACATTAAGCCTATTATCCGTACATACTCATAGTGTAGTGACCGGTTAGTGATTCTGATCTTTGCAATGGGATTCTGGTACAAGAATTGGTGTAATCCCGTTATTACCCAATTATAGCTGTGGGGGATCAGATCGTAATCTGCCCTACCGAGTTCAGCACCAGATACCTCTGAACCAGCCATAATGGGTAATGCCTTTTTTTTTTTTTTTTTCACTTTTTATTTTTTGTGGATGTTCGCGACCAGTGGAATTAAATGATCGTGTGAAGATCACCCAATTCATGGTCGTAACCATACATTTTTGCTTATATATATATATATATATATATATATATATATATATATATATATATATATATATATATATATATATATATATATATATATATATATATATATATATATATTCAAGGCAAAAAGATCATTCACTTATTTTCATCAATCCTACACGTAGCGCATGCTTAGGCCGGAGCCGACTACGAGAATAAACTACTTAGGACCCGTTTTATAAAATTAAAATCATAGCATGGGGAGAAGACGAAATTAACTCTAATATTTACAAGGTCTATGGTGTAAAAGACGATGTTGATTTTTCAAAAAGGGTACCTAAGACTAATCACACTCTATCCTAAACCTAAAAACTTTACTTATGGCTCAAAAAACTAAAAACATGTTGTATTCATTTTTAGCAAAAAAAATTCTCAAGGCTAGGAAGTGGTGGAGAACTTAAGGATACACTGCACAAAATGACTCGTCAATCACATGTATTTTATTTAACGGCTAAACTACTAAAAGGGAAATAACTAAAAGATACTGAAAAATAAAGTACTGAAAAGGGAAATAATGGAAAAAGAAATAACTAAAAGGAAATAAAAGCGATAAAATGCTCCTCCCGCACTTGAATTGGACATTGTCCCCAATGTTCCAAAACAAGTCTAGGTAGGAGATACCTGGTAAAACTAGTGAGGTCCACTAGTACCCTCGCCATCCTGAGGTGAACGTCCGGAACGGAGGCTACGACTACGGCGGCGGCGATCTCTATCGAGGCTAAACTGTGCCATGTGCTCAGTGAGAGCAGCATTTGCAGTTTGTATGGCCTCCATTAATTAGAAGTGAGTAGCGAAGCTAGTCTGCTGACGGTGCTGCTGGTTCTGGAAAGCCAATTGACTTTCCATGATGGTAGTCAGAGAGCGGGCATTTTGAATTTGAGACGCCTGCATGAAAGCCATGTTATCGGCAACCTGTTGCTGGATCGTAGAAAGGAGGGCATCACGCCTCTCCTCTCTAGCCATATGCTCTCTCCACATGTCCTCAGTGACATGGAAGCTTGAGGTGGTACCTGCAGGAGGGTTAGAAGAAGATGGTGCAATGTGTGATGGTGTAAATCGAGGAGGTGACTCTGTTTGAAATTCATACTCGTCATCAGTGTTGCTCCCCTCCTCTAAAGGAACATTCGGAGGTAACGGACCAGTGAAAGCGGGAGCGCTTAAATCATAGGTCCAGTTATGCTCCAATCTAACATCAGTGCGACGGGTACAGGGGAGGACAACACTTGGTACAACAGCATTACCAATCACAAGGTAATAGCCACCTCCCCTTCTTGTTTTGCAGAGGCGCATATCTTTCAAAAGTTTCAGGCCTGCAGTACGAGGAGGAAGTGGCTCTAAAGTAGCAAGCTCGGTGGCCAAGCCAAGGGCACGAGCGATAGTAGTAACTAGGCCACCAAAAGAAATCAGTGCCCCATTTTTTCGGACATAGCTCATGTGAGAAATTATAAAGGGCACCGGGTTAATTTTGGTGTCGGTGAGGCATGCTTGCATAATAATTAACTCTTTAGCATTCACCTTGTTCGGGTTTTCCTGAGCAAAGATGGTGGATGCTAAAAGGTATCGGAAGACACGGATGGTCGGATTATAGACACTCGAGGCTAGCAGGACATCAAAAGAATTTGCTTCTTGGTTTGTAAGTTTTTGCCAGAAAGCATAGCCAGCGGTTGTCCATTCCGTATCCAAGGGTGCTTCACAAATAGCACCTTCCCCAAAAGGCATCCCTAACAACTCAGCTAAACCGTCGGTGGAGTAACTATATTCACGGTTAAACATTCTAAATTGTACCCCACCTACGGTACTAGCAGTGTTAGGTGTGACATTATAAATAAGTGAATTTAAAAACTCATATGTCAACCTTGGGTAGGTAGGTTCTTTTGCAGAGAAAATATTATGCATGCCTATTTTATCTAATAAATGAAAAACACTATGATAAATACCTAAAGTGTAGAGACAGTCTTCGTCAATATACCTGGTTGAGTAAATTGCCGTAGACTGTAGCTTTTCGAGCAACTTCCTTTGTGTGGATCCCGGTTTGCCGCTTCGAAGAACATACCCATTGAAGTCCATTTTGATTATTTTGAACGATTTGGAGAAAGAAAAATAGTATGGTGGAGGAAGAAAATAGTGATTTTTATAGATTTGGAAGGTTTGTAGTGGGAAAAGAAATATAATAGAGAATTAGTTGAAGTGGAGAAATTATGGAAGGTAAGGTATGAAAATGTGGGTAAAATGAGGGGGAAAATGGGGTTTAAATAGGAAAAAATGGAGTAAATGGTGAGTTTTCCGAAAAGTAGCCGTTTATTACCGTTGGAGGTCCGCGGGCGCGGCCTGTTGAATTTCTAGTTGGGCCGGATTTTGTTCTTTGGGCAATTGGGCTTCAAAAATGGTGGCTTGCTCTTGTCACTTGGGGTGTACCTAGCGTTTTAAGGTGAAAATATTTTATTTTTTTTGTAAAATATATGTGCATATCATACACATACATTTTATTTTCTAATTTTTGCAAAATAAAATAAAACAAGTTAAGAGAAAATAAAATAAACACACAATATATATGTAAATGTAAGTGAGTACGAATTGCAACTGAACTGAAAAACAGAAAAAGTAAGTCTGAGAAATAAAATAAAAATAGTATAATAATAATAGCAATGGTGGACGTCTCATGATCAGATATCAGCAAAGTCACGTCCTCGCAGCCCAGCCACCTGGCGTCTGAGCTCAGCAATCTCGTGTGTCAAATCGTCGATCTCGCCAGCATATGTGGCACCATCTAGCTCTACTTGTAGGGTGAGATCATCCACCTCCTGGCGAAGTGTATCCATCTCATCTCTCATGGATGCCATCTGCGCACTCATGTCGGGCTCCTGTAAGGTCAAGTTATTAGTATAAACAACGGTATGCTCAACCTCAGGTGCAGGCGTGTACTCTGGAGTAGGATTCTCTGTAACCGGATCCTCAGTGATCAGGTCGTCTGACTCTGGCTCTGACTCTGGTGAATACTCTGGCTCTGGTAGGTCAATGATGTCTATAACTGTCTCGCCCCAACCCTCTAAAGTGTAGTTCCAGTTTGCCCGGTTGGAGACGCAGGTCATCTGTGGATCAGGCAGGGTGAAATAGTAGACAGTTTGATCGTCAATAAGGAGCCTGTACTGATATGGATGAAAAGAAGCTCGGCGCATAAGGCCATGGTCTAAGCAGAAGTCAATGTCGATGCGTGTACTACCACAGTATGGTGTCAGGCGGAGTAACTGGCTATCCAAGCCCAGAGCAGATGCAATCAGCGTCATATTCCCACCAGCGTGCAAGTATCCCTCAGAGGATGATGCAGCCATATCTAGACTTTCTATCAAGAAAGCTCCACTCGCAATGGGACGCAACTGACTAGCACAGTATAAAAATAATATCTCCTCTGCAGTCACTAAATGATCGCAATAGCTCCTCCCGAAGAAGGTATGACAAAGAATCATCTCAAAGTACCTGAAAGCTGGGTTATGAATCCTCTTAGACAGTTGCTCAGATGGGTCGAGGCTGCCCCTGTCGGTAATAGCTCTCCAGAATCTGTCTATATCACAGCTCATGAAATACCCTAGAGGAAGCTCAGGGATGGTAGTAAGTGCAGTCTCGAATCCAAGCAGATCTCTAAACTGTCTCAAAGTAAAAGCATACTCTACTCCGAACATGCGAAAACTAATCCGCCCACGGTCCTCTCTGGTGCCAACATAGGGCTCATACTCCAGTGAGCTGAGGAAATCCAAGGTGAGGTTCCTGTAGGTCACGTGGATCTCGTTAGCATATGCATCCCAACTGACCTGATGGCACAGATAACGCATACTGGTCTCAATGCCTAGTGCATCCATGCAAGCAGAATCAGGGTATCTAGTCGGAAGCATCGGTCGAGCAGACAATGTAGCAAATCGCTCCCTCTGAGCGTCGTCTCTGAAGATGACATCGAGTCCATCAACGAAATCCATCTGAAAAAGGTGATATAAGAGCACTTGGTCCTGAAAAAGATAGATGAGTCCGTCCAAAATTACAAATTTAATTACATAAAAGAAAAATTATAATTTAAAAATTAAAAATAAAGAAAAAAAGATCGTGGGTTGCCTCCCACGCAACACATTGTTTAACGTCGTTAGCTTGACGATAAGATCTCACTTTTCACGTTGGGATTGGTGGGTCTATCAGAGTCTGACTAGAGTAGTCAATAGGCAGGTCACCTCCTCTATACAACTTCAGTCGTTGTCCATTTACCATGAAAGGAGCGCTTGAGTTATTCTTGATTTCTACAGCTACTGATACTAACACTTTTGATACCTCGAATGGACCTGTCCATCTTGAATGTAGCTTGCCAGGAAAAAGTCGTAATCTGGAATTAAACAGAAGAACAGGATCGCCTACATTGAATTCTTTCTTAGTAATTTTCTTGTCGTGCCATATCTTTGTTCTTTCTTTATAGATGATGGCATTCTCATAAGCATTTAGGCGGAGTTCTTCCAACTTATGTATGTCCATAATTCGTTTCTCTCCAGCTCTTAGGTAGTCTAAATTCAAGGATTTTATAGCCCAATAGGCTTTGTGTTCTAACTCGAAAGGTAAGTGGCAGGATTTTCCATAGACCAATTGATATGGGGTAGTTCCAATAGGGGTTTTGTAAGCTGTTCTATAGGCCCAAAGTGCATCTTTCAGCTTTCCGGACCAATCCTTTCTGGATATTGACACGGTTTTTTCTAGGATTTGCTTAATTTCCCTATTCGATACCTCCACTTGGCCACTGTTTTGAGGGTGATATTGTGTTGCTACTCTATGTTTGACTCTGTATTTGTTTAAAAGTTTATTGAATATCTTGGATATAAAGTGCGATCCTCCATCACTTATGACTAAACAGGGTGTTCCAAATCTAGGGAATATGATGTTCTTGAACAATTTGATCACTAATCTCGTGTCGTTTGTGGGGGCCGTTATTGCTTCTATCCACTTGGACACATAGTTAACTGCCACAAGAATATATTTATTTCCCATTGATGATGGAAAAGGCCCCATGAAATCTATACCCCATACGTCAAAGAGTTTTACCTCTTGAATATTTCTTAATGGCATTTCGTCACGCCTTGAAATGTTCCCAGTGCGTTGACACCGGTCACACTTGGTGATGTAAGTGTGGACATCTCGCCATAAAGTTGGCCAGTAAAGGCCTGCTTGAAAGATTTTGGCACATGTCTTTGATGTGCTTGCGTGTCCACCATAAGGCGCGACATGACAATGTTTGATGACGCATTCCACTTCCTCCTCTGGAACACATCATCTAAAGATGTTGTCTATTCCTATTTTGAACAAGAGTGGTTCGTCCCAATAAAAGCTTTTGATGTCATTGAAGAACTTTTTCTTTTGTTGAAAACTTAAGTCTGGGGGTATGATGTCAGCAGCTAGATAGTTCACAATGTCTGCGTACCAAGGTACGTTTCTTATCATTGAGACTTTTTCCGGTTTAAATTCTTTATAGGTTTCAGAGTCATCCTCGCTCATTGTGTTTATCCTAGCTATCAGTCCGTCGTAAGTGAAGTGATCGTTTATTGGTATTAGATCTGATTTCAAATGTTCTAGCCTAGATAGATGACCGGCTACTAAATTCTCAGTGCCTCTCTTATCCTTAATGTCTAAGTCAAATTCTTGGAGTAAGAGAATCCACCTGAGCAATCTCAGCTTAGCGTCTTTTTTATTTAACAGATATCGGATTGCTGCGTGATCAGTATAAACTACAATCTTAGCTCCTACTAAATAAGATCGGAACTTATCGATTGCGAATACTACAGCTAGCAATTCCTTCTCTGTAGTTGTGTAGTTAAGTTGGGCGGTATCTAGGGTTCTACTGGCATAGTAAATGACATGTAATTTCTTGTCTTTTCTTTGCCCTAAGACAACCCCAACTGCATAGTCACTAGCATCGCACATGATTTCAAATGGTTGCTCCCAGTCAGGGGGTTGAATGACAGGAGCTGAAATCAGCGCTTGTTTTAGAATGTTGAAGGCTTCAAGACACTTCTCATTAAAGTCAAATTCAGCATCTTTCATAAGAAGGTTAGTTAAGGGTTTTGTTATTTTGGATAAGTCTTTTATAAAGCGTCGGTAGGATCCAGCATGTCCTAGAAAACTTCATACTTCCCTAACGGTTTTAGGTGGGTTGAGGTTCTCTATAACTTCTATTTTGGCTTTGTCAACTTCTATCCCTCTCTCAGAGATGATATGCCCTAAAACTATTCCTTCGTTGACCATAAAGTGACACTTCTCCCAATTCAACACAAGGTTCACTTCCGCACATCTTTCTAAGATTTTCTCAAGGTTCGAGAGACAATTTTTGAAATCTAATCCACATACAGAAAAATCATCCATGAATACTTCCATAATTCCGTCGAGATAGTCCGCAAATATGGACATCATACAACGTTAGAAGGTGGCAGGTGCATTACAGAGTCCAAAGGGCATCCGCCTATAGGAAAACGTCCCATAAGGACAAGTGAATGTAATTTTTTCTTGGTCCTCTGGGTGAATAGGGATTTGGAAAAATCCGGAATATCCATCTAGATAACAGAAATATGAATGCCTAACTAGACGTTCGAGCATCCGATCTATAAATTGAAGTGGGAAATGATCTTTCCTAGTCGCCTTATTTAGCTTTCTGTAATCGATGCACATACGCCATCCTCCTCCTGTTTATTTTGCTACTTTGTCTCCCTTATCATTTTCAACAACCGTGATGCCTCTTTTCTTTGGCACCACATGTACAAGACTTACCCATTCACTATCTGATATCTGATATATTATACCAGCTTCTAGTAACTTAAGAACTTCTTTCTTAACTACATCACTCATAATAGGATTTATTCTTCTCTGATGCTCTCTAGAGGGTTTTGAATTTTCTTCTAGCATGATCCGATGCATGCATACGGACGAGCTTATCCCTTTCAAGTCAGAGATTTTATATCCTAATACTGAAGGGTATCTTCACAAGGTATCTAAGAGTTGATTTGCTTCGTTTTGGCCTAGAGTGGCGTTAATTATAACTGGGCGATTCATCTCTTCGTCCAAAAACTCATATCTTAGATTCTTGGGTAGTTCTTTGAGTTCTAGAGATGGCTTTTTAAGACACGGCATAGGATCGGGTGTAAGAGCTAAACATTCAAAGAGGTTGTCATCAATGTAAGGTTCTTTATATCCATCATCCTCTAGAATGGGTGTTGGTGGCAGTTTAATTAAGGATTCATCTTGCTCAAGTTCGTTTACGCATTCATCAATGATGTCGATTGTATAACATGCATCTCCTATCACAGGTGCCATAAGGAATTTAGAGAGGATAAATTCTATCTTTTCATCTCCTACTTCGAAGATAAGTTTTCCTTTCTTAACGTCGATTATAGCTCCGGCGGTTGACAAGAATGGTCTTCCTAAGAGAATTGGGATTTCGTCATCTTCTTTAATATCCATTACCACGAAATCGGTTGGGATATACAACTGACCTATTCTAACTGGTATATCCTCTAATATCCCTGTGGGGTACTTGACAGATCTATCAGCTAGTTGTAAAGACATTTTGGTTGGTTGTAGTTCTCCTAAGTTTAACCTCTTGCAGACTGCCAAAGGCATTAAGCTTACGCTTGCTCCTAGTTCTAAGAAGGCTTTGTCGATTATATGATTTCCTAGGATGCAAGGAATAGAAAAACTTCCAGGATCTTTGTCCTTTTTTGCAAGTTTATTTTCAGAGATGGAATGAAATTCTAGGGGTTTAGGATCGTCGAGTCTGCGTTTGTTTGACAAGATGTCTTTTAAGAATTTAGCATATGATGGTATTTGGGTAATCACTTCGGTAAAGGGAATCTCTACACGGAGTTCCTCTATTACTTTGATGGATTTTTGGTATTGGCTTTCTATCTTGGTTTGTTTAAGTCTTTGTGGGTATGGTATTGGAGGTTTATAGGGTGGAGGTGGTGTATAAGTTTTATCTTTCGATTCTTCCACCTGGTTCTGTTGGGTTCTTGGTTCATCTGGTTTCTCTACTTGGTCCTCAGGTATGCTATATTTTTTTGGTTTTTCGGCTACACACATCGTTGGAAGTTTCGGTCCATCGTAAGCGGTTCCACTTCTTAGAGTGATAGCATTCGCTTGTCCTTTAGGATTAGGTTGAGTTTGTCAAGGGAATTGTCCTCCAGGTGTGGTTTGTGTGGCTTGTGTTTGAGCTACTTGCGAGATCTAAGTCTCGAGCATCTTATGATGGGTCATCATTTGGTCAAACTTAGTTGCTAGTTGTGTTACTAGTTCGTTTGTATGGGCGTTTTGGTTCATAAATTATTTGTTTTGCTGAGTCTGGGTTGTGATAAAATTATCTAGGGTTTCCCTAAGATTTGGTCTTGGTGGCACAACTTGCATAGGTTGGTTTGATTTTTGAGGTTGAAAACCTTGCGGTCTGGGTGTTCCAGGATGTTGGATTGGATTGTTGTTTTTATAGGAAAAATTCGTGTGATTCCTCCATCCAGGGTTATAGGTGTTCGAGAACGGGTTCCCTTGGGTGTAATTGACTTGTTCTGAGCTAGACTCATTCAACAGGTAACAATCTGAAGTTGGATGTCCTTGGGTTCCACAGAGTTCGCATTCCGAGTGGAGTGCAGCTACTGTGGCAGGGTTTTGGGATATGTTATCTACTCTTAAGGCTAGGGCGTCCATTTTAGCTTGCATCATGTTCATGCTACTTATCTCATGCACCCCTCCTTGGGTCTCCTTCTTCTCCACTGTCGCTCGTTCTGCCCCCCATTGGTAATGGTTTTGGGCCATATCTTCGATCAGGGCACAAGCTTCATGGTAAGGTTTGTTCATCAGCGCACCACCTGCGGCAGCGTCGATAGACATTTTAGTATTATAATGGAGTCCATTATAGAAGGTGTGAATGATCAACCATTGCTCTAGGCCATGGTGTGGACAAGCTCTTAAAAGGTCTTTATATCTTTCCCAAGCTTCAAATAGAGATTCTCCCTGGTTTTGGGTGAATCTAGTGATCAGGTTTCTAAGAATAGCGGTTTTTCTAGGGGGAAAATACCTGGCAAGGAACACTCTTCTAAGGTCCTCCCAAGTTGTTATCGAATTGGCAGGGAGGGAATCTAACCAATCGTGAGCTTTTCCTCTTAGAGAGAATGGAAACAATCTTAGGCGTATTGCTTCAGATGTGGCACCATTTGCTTTGAGGGTGTCGGCTAATTGGATAAATGCCTTCAAGTGTTGATTCGGGTTCTCGGTAGCGAGACCAGCGAATTGGTTTTGTTGAACTAATTGTAATAGCGAGGGTTTTAGTTCGAAGTTGTTAGTTGTTATAGCTGGATTTACTATACTAGAACTAGGTTCCTCGTTAGATGGTTGGGCAAATTCCTTAAGCGGTCTTTGATTACGGTCCTCGGCCATAGCTTTCTTCAACTTTCGTATAAAGAGACAGGCTCGAGCAAAATGTTCAGGTTCTACTAAAGGATCTATTAGGTTACCGGTGCTACGATTTCTACGCATCTACCGGCTAAATAAGTAGCCTTAGTCTAAATGGGATAACAAAAAGGGTACGGAATTTGGCAAAGTTGGTCCCTGGAAACGGCGCAAAAAACTTGATGGGCTTTTACTGTATAGTCTAAATTATAACTGCAAGTGCACAGCCTATCGAAGTAATATATAAGATTATCGAACCACATAGACCAATTGTCAATTTATCGACTCTATTGTTAAGGTGTTTATCTAAGGCAGATCAGTAAGGATTGAGTTCAGTACAGGGAAATAAAAGCGAATAAAATTAAAGAGATAAAACAAACGGGATCGAATGTAAATCACGAGATCAGACAGTGTCCTAGCATGCATGGATAGTATTTACTTTTGGGCAATATTTTCCATTTATAGCAAAGAACTGTTTAACAGGAACTTGTAGCTTTCGCATACTAAGAACCGAGTTTACTCTTTAAATTAAATTCCTTTATTGTCACTTCTAAAGGGTGCCTAACGCGTTAAAGAAGTAAACCTATTTTTAAGAAACAAGTTATTTTGACTTAGTGAAAAAGTGTTTTAATTTGGAAAACTTAACTTAAAGAGATCCTTGGCTTTTGACCAAGAATCAGATTTTAATCCCACAAACGCGTCCGCAAATAGTTTCAAAATCGTTTTCTAAAATTATATCAAGTAATCCTACTTAACCAAACGAACTGCTTTCGCTCTTTTCGTTTGGTCAAGAACTAATCTGGCTTAATCTCAAGTACGGACGGCTTTCGATCTTACCCATGAACTTTTAAACACATTTAAACCAGTATTAAAAACTAAAACATCCCAAAGGTATTTCTATTAGCATGGCATGTAGAACATAGTTATGATTCGATCCTTATATTCTAACCCTAATAAATTTAGCTAGACATGGTAAGCATTTAAAGTCTATAAAACATGTAGACTATGATAAAAACGTTTAAAGTCTATAAAACGTGTAGACTATGGTAAGAGCGTTTAGAGTCTATAAAACGTGTAGACTATGGTAAGAGCGTTTAAAGTCTATAAAACGTATAGACTATGGTAAGAGTATTTAAAGTCTATAAAACATGTAGACTATGGTAAGAGCATTTAGAGTCTATAAAACGTGTAGACTATGGTAAGAGCATTTAGAGTCTATAAAACATGTAGACTATGGTAAGAGCATAAAATAAATGAAAGCAATTAAATTAGAACCTTGCTCCAATCGGAGGCTTGAATCTGATACAAGTCGTGGAAATGTAAAAGATAGTATGATAAACTTCAACCAAAGTACTCCAAACTTGAATACAAACTCGCACACTCAAGTGTGATAACTTCCCGATGTGAGAAGATTATCACTTTACAAAGTAGTAATATATGCCTAAACAGTAACTTGACTGGATCTAAGTTTGCATCTAAGTTTGGATGAAAAAGAAAATAAAATGAACTTGCTATTTATAGAAGATCCTGAAACTCTGTAAAGACGAGCATGCCCCTCAACTCCTTCTGAGCGGGAAATGGTTTGTGAAGGCCGCAGGCGCGGCCACCCTCCCCGCGGGCGCGGTGAGTGAAAATGGAGAGATCGTGGGAACGTGGCAGTTGGCCCCTGGGTGAAAGTGCGCCATGTCAGCACGTTCCCTGTAGCCGACGCGGAGCTGGACGCCATGTGTGTATTTTCTTGAAAAAATCCTATTTTTCTGGCGTTTTCGCTCGTTTCTTCTCTGAAGGCTCTGAAAGGACATGTGACCTGAAAACAAAGGAAACAAGGGCATAATACTAGAAAAACAATAATAAAACTAAGGAAAACATGTGATATTCGAGTCAGAAACATAGTGCGATTCGGTGTTATCACACACCAAAAGCATCCTCAACCATCTCACCAATCAGATTAAAGTTTTCCTAATATTCCATAGGCGGGTCGACTACTTAAAGCATGTGTGTTGCTAGTCTCTGGTACATTACTCGACAGTTCTTCACCATTATACGTCCAAAGCCAATAATTTTCAATGAAACCTCTTCTATTCAAATAACGTGCTACTTTCTTCGGATCACTAATTATTGGTCTACATTCACATTTAAGACAGAGACACCTAACTCCTCCTTCGCTTCAACAACATTCCTGAGTAAACACCCACGTGATAAATTCATCAACTCCTTCTATAAAATGGGGTTTAAGTGCACGTCTTCCTGGATACAATTATCGTACATCCAACTACGATCATACCGATAATATTCTATACTGCACATTTATACAATCATTGTCTTATTATTAACTATCAATAAACATTTAACTATAATAACTAATTAAATTTTATAACTATATATATATATATATATATATATATATATATATATATATATATATATATATATATATATATATATATATATATATATATATATATATATATATATATATATATATATATATATATATATATATATATATATATATATATATATATATATATATATATATATATATATATATATATATATATATATATATATATATATATATATATTAATAAACATATTAAATATATATTAACTATAATTTTTTTGTTTTTTTAACTAAACATTTTATAAATATATTTTTTTTAATGTATTTTATAAATTAACTACTATATCTTTTTTTTTAAACAAAATATATTAAATATATAATAATATTTTTTAAAAATGTTATGTTATGTTTTGTTCTTAACAAACATGCTATTCTTTTAAGAAATATAAAATATAATTATATTCTATTTTATTTTATTTTAAATACACATATATAATATATTCTACTTTTAATATATAATTTGTTTTAAAAAATGAATTAGTCTATTTTAAAAAAAATATATAATATATTTTAATTTTTAATTATATTTTATTTATAAGTCTATTTTTAAAAATTAATAATATTTTTTATATATACCTATTATATTCATCTTAATGTTTTTTTATTAATATATAATATTTTGTTTTTCATTAAGATAAATATATATACTATTTTTATTAATATATGTTTTTAAAAACAATAATATAAAATATGTACTTTTTTTATTATAAAACATTTTTTTTAATAAAAACAGAATAAATAGATCTTTTCATTGAAATTATGTTTTTTTAATTTTATATATATATATATATATATATATATATATATATATATATATATATATATATATATATATATATATATATATATATATATATATATATATATATATATATATATATATATATATATATATATATATATATTATATATATATATATTGTTTTAACATTTTTGTTTTATAATATATATTTAATAAATAATAAATAAAAGTTTTTAATCTACATAATTTTGTTTTAAGTAAAAAAAAATTGTTTTATTTTTCTTTTACAAAAATTATAATATTATCCTAATAACAACTTTTAAAAAAATTATCAAATTTAAACCTAAAATACTAACCAACAATCCAGAAAATATATCAAATTTATAAATAAAAAAATTACAAAAATACTTCTTCTTCAATCTCCTTCGATCTTCTTGTTCAATCTTTTTCAAATTCTCTTCAATATTCTTCAATCTTCCTCTATTCAATATCTTGAAAAAAATTAACATAAATTAAAATCCCAATACAGTATAAACATTAAACAAAAATTTTAATAACAAATTGAAGCAAAAATATAAAAGAGTATTACCTTTTTAAATTGGAAGTGGAATAGAAATTGAGATATGTGTGTATTATAGTAGAAAGAGAGAAACTGAGAGAATAGGTATTGGAAGTGGAAGAAGAAAGAAAACAAACAAGAAGAATATGTTATGTTTCTATGAAACGAAGAAAAAAAAAGCCAATCAGCGACGTGAAAATCATGTCGCAACCTTGCCATGTGATTTTTCATGTCGCAATTTTTCAACGGTCATAAAACTTTATTTATGACACTGCACCCACCCGCGTCCAGTCAAAATCAGGTCATATTTTTTATCCCTAAAATGCTGCAGCGTGATATTCACGTCAAACTTGAAATTTGAAAATTTTTAAACTTCCCACCATGTGCACGTTATAACCTTTTGAATTTTAAATTTTATTTAATAGGTTGCGACATGGGAATCACGTCGCAACTTTTTTTTTTACAAAATATTCTCTGACTCCTCATGTGCTAACGTTAGTTTTTATATTTTATTATTAAAATTATATAGTGACGTGATTATCACGTCGCACCTCACTTTTTGTCACGTGATAATCATGTTACAACTTCACTTCGATGGAGAGCCCTTTTCTTGTAGTGTCACTAGGTTCATATTACTAATAAAACCAAGACAATTAGACCAACGATGCTTAATACTTCAAGGAATAAAAACCCTTTGTTGGAAAGCAAACACAACAAGAGTAGAGTCAGTTTCAATTCACATGTTAGTGATATTCAAATGATGTGTTAGCTCGATAGATAGAAGGGAGCCAAACAACTCAACAAAGAAGGTCGATTACATACCCACTGGTTCAGCAAAAACACCAACAAAATCAGCATCGGTGTTACACAATAAACCTCCACAAGCAGCCATTATAGAAGTGGCAGGTTCATCCACATTGTACTTTGTCCAACTATTGATGGGAGGATGACAAAGGACCTTTTTGATGAGGAAACATTCAGAGGATGCATGGAGATATTAAAAAAATTTAGGAGATCAAAGTCTTCTATAGATGTTGAAAACTTCAAAGTGGTGCAATTACTAGCAAGAGAAATGACACAAGTGATCATGGGAATGACAACCTTCCAAGTGATCATGGGAATGACCTCTATTGAAGATGTGCGTGTAATATTACAGGAACTTGTACCTTATGGCAACAATCAGAAAGTTGTGAAGACCGAGTACCGCTTGCCATCTGTTGACAAAGATGGGAAGCTTGTGTTTATCAACCGTGAGCTGAAGAACGACGATGATATACGGGCTATGTGGAATACTTTTATCAGTTTTGAGGAGAAAATTCTGATCGAGCTAGATGCGACTATAACAAGATCGGTCAATGATATTATCATGAGTTGCAACGTCCACCTGAACATCGATTTGTAATGTTTGATTTATGTTTAATTCCTAAATATATTTGATCTTACCGGATCAGACTTGGACCGTCACAGCTGGCTCGAACTGGATTTTAGTGAAGTGGGGGGGGGGGTACCTGCAAGACACTCTGATGATAAAATGAGAGACGGAATGAGCAGGCAAAAATATGTAGGTGTGTAAGGAATGAATACCTGACCCTCTTGAAGTAGAGGATATTTATAGCCCCCAGCGCTGGGCCAAGGTCCCCTCATTGGGCCGACCAGAACTGACCCAATAAAGGGACTGCCAGGTTCTACGTGTGTAGTGGGGTCCCGCACGTGGTCCCCTTCCTGGATGGTGCTCTGCGAAGAATGAGGAAGAACGAAGACGCGGTCTTTCCGGGGCTTTAAGGATCCCGTAACATTCAGAGGGACAGAATCTGTCATACGGGGAGGATACTCAAGCAAGACTCGAGCTGGAGTGTCCTTGGTCGGGGATGCTACTCGTTGCGGGTGATGGCGGGCATTGCCACTAAGGTCTGTGATCGGGCATGTTCGGGATGGTCTGATTATGAGCACTCCCCGAAGAGCTGCCTGGATCTGGGCCTTTATTTGCACTTTGGGCCAAGGCGGACCCAGTCCAGAACAGTATTTCTTATGTTTATAATATGAATTGTATTGTGAGATTACGATGCAATTTATTTTCTAGTTTCTGTAAAAAAAATAAACCAAAAATACTTCTCCGATTTCAAATCGAAATTAAATTTTTAATTTCTATATATACTTTATTAAATTTAAGTGTGCATCAAAAATATACTTTTAATTTTAATTTTTTTTTATATAAAATTTCACGTAATATGTAAAAAAGTTACGAAATAGGTTAATAAGAAATTCTCTAACTAATATGTTAGTCTCATCAAAAGAACTATTAATATTCATTCTTTTAACTTTGTTGTCCTTATGTCAATCATTGAAGACAAAAACTCATGTGTATCCAAACTTTATGATAAGATTGTGGTCCGCCCATAAGATACGATGTTGCTCTCGAACGGCAATGAACGATGCAAATGCTGTCATCAGCCAGCCACGTGTCGTGATTTGGTTGGTTTGGATGAACTTCATACTCTTTAAATTTATCAAATAATTAATATATCTAATAAATATAATAGATTAGATGGAATATATTAATTATTTAATAAATTTTAAAAATAAATTTTCTCTTATTAAAATGATTAGAAATTAGAAAGAGTAATATTTAGCTAATGTTGATTCTAAAAAAAGAAAATTAGTTTTAAGTGGATTGATGATGTAAAATTAATTTTATATGGATTTATTATTATTATTATTATTATTATTATTATTATTATTATTATTATTATTATTATTATTATTATTATTATTATTATTATTATTATTATTATTATTATTATTATTATTATTATTATTATTACTATTATTATTATTATTATTAAGATAAAAATCTTGATTATATCTAGCCTATAACTCATTATTTTTAGTTTTAAAATTTTGCTTAAATTTTTTTTGAAAAAATTAAAATGAGTTACTTTATTTTAGATATATTTGTGTTATTTTATTTATTGATAATTTTTAAATGTTTTCAGATAATTAAACATAATAGGCTATAAAAATTAAATAAACTATTAAATATTAATTATTATAAAATTATTAATAAATTTTTTATACTATTTTAAAATATAATTATTCTATTATATTATTATTTTTTAAAAAAAATAGTCAATTTTATTCATTACAACTAAATATTTCAAAATTAATTCTACACATTTAAAATCAATATGATGCTCCAAACCTAAAATCTAACATACTTCTCTCTCTCTCTCTCTATATATATATATATATATATATATATATATATATATATATATATATATATATATATATATATATATATATATATATATATATATATATATATATATATATATATATATATATATATATGTCCAACTCTAATTTTTTATAAGATATTGTGTATGATATTATTTTGTTGTCACATAAATAATTATAAATAATATTTTTACATACAATGTCATAATTTAAGTATTTAAATGACATTATTTTCGTTTTTAGTGATTGCATTAGGAAAATAATTAATTTTTTAAGAGTAATGTTATTTAATATAAAAAAACTTGAATAAGAAACACAAAAATGTACATGTGTCATTAATTTAGTGGATAATTTTTAATTTATTATAAAATAAATTTCTTTTTTAATAAGGATGATGAGGTGGTTATGATAAAGAATGATTGAGATTTATTCTTATTTTTCTTGTTTTCACTTTTTTTTAGTAATAAGTATTTTCCATTTTTTTTAATGATTGCTTTAGGAACTGTTTTGGACTGGGCCCGGCTGGCCCAATAGCGTTGATAAGGCCCAATCCAAACGGACTTGCTGGGGGTCACGCCGACCAAAGGATCACAGTCGTGCCCGACGTACTCCCTGGGGTTACTTGCTCGACCTCCTACTGCCCAGCTCGACTTCACCTCGAGCACCCCTCCTAGGGCAGACTCAGTCCGTTGCACTCTCAACGGGACTCCGAAAAGACCGCGTCTCTGTCCGCCCGCACTTCACGCAGAACATCCAGGGAGGGGACCACGTGCAGGTCCCCACTACGCACGTAGAACCTGGCAGTTCCTCCATTGGGCCAAACCTGCCCGGCCCAATGAAGGAACCTTGGCCCAGCGCTGGGGGCTATAAATACCCTCTGTTTCCAGAGGGTCAGTGTGATACGGTGGGAGAACTGACTTGAGGTTTTGCGTTTGTTTTCGCAAATGTTTCGGTTGAGCAAGAGTCGCCACCGACTTTTTATTGTATCCTAAAGGAAAGGTTAAAAAAAGCACAGCAAAAACCTTTTGAGATGTTCCGTGGGTTCGGGGGGTAGATTATGAAAAGGGAAGGTATTAGCACCCTTTTCATCCATGGTTATCCATGGGCTCTTAGTTACTTGGTTTTTTAGATCACTTTCCTTGATTTTCGATTGCTTGAAATTGTGGTGTATGTGTGTGTGTTTTGAAAATGTTTTTTTTGAAGAGATGTCTTGTCTTAGGCGACCAATGTATTTGACTCGTGTTTGAGTGTTTTACAAAAGTGTGGATCTTTTCGAAAAGATGTTTCAAATGTTTTTGAGAGTTTGTTTGAAAGTGTTGTGGAATGTGGTTTTTGAAAAGAAGGCAAGTGTTTTTGCAAGTTGATCTCAAGTAACTAAGAGTTTTGTCTACCCTATTGTACTCAAAGGTTTTTGTTATGTTTTAACCCTTTTAACAATTTTGTTCCACCATTGAAATTGGTGGACAATCTTGCGTTTAGGAAGTTTGTTCGGGACGGGCGCGGGTCATCGTATGGACCATGAATGCAATGGTGCCAAGTGTCTTTGGCAATTTGCTTTGAAGGGACTATGATCATTCCGTTTAGGCAACATTTTGAGAGACTTATGATCATTTGATTTTGTTTTGCCAAAGATACTCGACGTGCAAGCATGGCCCATTTTGGAAGGCAACATGTGGGATTACCCTAGAGGGTGCAAGTGTGATTGTGTATTGATTTCATGTATTTGTCTTGTATTAGGTTATCTAGCGTTTGATTTTTTGTACATGCAAACCCTAGGTCTAACCATGGTATAATTGAAAGCGGTAAATTGCGAAAATGTAAAATCTACGCTATTACAAAATAGTATCCGGGAGTGGGGGTACATGTGTATGAATGGGGATGAGACTTATAGTATCCAATAAGTTACAACCAAATCGAATTTTACGATCAAATGTAAATAACGAATATTAATGTATAAGATAAACAAGTGTGTATAGGGGCAATGTGAATGTATTTGTATTGTGTAAGTGTGAGAAGGAAGTTGGTATTGAAAAAACTGGTTTTCTGGTTTTTGACACTTTTTACACTATACTTCCACCAGTGGAAGTTGTATTGAAAAATTGTTTTTTTTTGGTTTTTGACACTTTTTACACTATACTTCCACCAGTGGAAGTTGTATGGAAAAACTGTTTTTTCTGGTTTTTGACACTTTTTACACTATACTTCCACCAGTGGAAGTTGTGTTGAAAAACTGGTTTTTCTGGTTTTTGACACTTTTTACACTATACTTCCACCAGTGGAAGTTGTGTTGAAAAACTGGTTTTTCTGGTTTTTGACACTTTTTACACTATACTTCCACCAGTGGAAGTTGTGTTGAAAAACTGGTTTTTCTGGTTTTTGACACTTTTTACACTATACTTCCACCAGTGGAAGTTGTGTTGAAAAACTGGTTTTTCTGGTTTTTGACACTTTTTACACTATACTTCCACCAGTGGAAGTTGTATTGAAAAACTGGTTTTTCTTATCTCTTTAGTTTTTTTAGGGTTTCAATAATTTGTCTTGCATGCTTAGCTTTGTGTCATTATTATTTCTGTGAGCGACAAAAAAAGGGAAGAGAAGGGGTTTATACCTTAGGCTTTTTGGGAGATGGAGATGAGGCGGACCGAAGGCGCTGAGGATGGCCGGTGGGTGGAGGATACACGTGATGATGTACCCTTTGAGCTTCCTGGTACTCTTTATCTTTTTCTTTACCACTGTATGCTTGCCGTTTCTTCTTCCACCCTATGATGAACTCAGAGTTCTGAGGGGGTTTTGCATGTATGCTTGAAATGCTTTGTTGAAGTGCTTGCTTGTGTTGCTTTTACCGCTTCTTCTCTTATTGCCTTGAGTTGGATGCCTATGATGAAGAGTTTCTTCTGAGGCCTGGGGTATTTGGGTTTGGAAATGGTGTTTTTGAGTTTAAGCCAGGCTTTTGTTTGACAGTAGGGTGAGTTTGGTCTGGTTTGATGTGTTTCAGCAGGTTATGTTGTTATGGTTGTTCAGGTTTGAACTGGACAGGTTGAATGCTTATATTTCTTGCTTAAAGTTCATGGATTTTTGGCAGTGGGTAGAACATTTGGTATATGGTTTTTGAGATGTCTTTTGGAGATGTTTATGGTTTATGCAGTTTGTATGTTGAGGCAGGGTATGCTTAGGCTTCAGCAGATTTTGCTTACTGTAGGTTTATGCTGGTTTTTTGGCCTTAGCTGGTTACTTTCTTCTGGTTAGGACTTGGTTGAGATGTATATGTTTAATGTTTGACATGGGTTCTGCTGCCTTTCTAGCAGATGGAAGGTTTTGGTGTTTTTGAGCCAATGCAGGTTATTGGTTTTTTGTAGTGCAGTTTTGTGGTTAGGCTTCAGGTTTCAGTTTGCTTCAGCATGTTTTTTTTATGGTGGTTGATGTTTTTGGTTCAGGCCATTAGCATTTGGGTTTCAGGTTTTGAGGTTATGTGTTTGTAATGGTTCAGCAGGTTTGAAGTTGTGAAGTTTTTTAGGCCATGTATTGACTGATGCCCGTCTCTTGGGTTTAGACATATGCTGGTCTGTTTGTAGTGGTTCTGCCTTGGTTTTGACAGTAGGTAGTTTTTGCTTTTGGCTTTGGGTTGAATGCTGACAGTTTGTATATTTTTCTTGCTTTGGTAAAAAGTTCTGCCTTTATCTTCCCTTTTCCTTGTCCACTGTGTTATTGCAATCTTATTTTCCATGTTCTTCTATGTCTCAAGCCTAAACCTATAAGCCTAAACACTTTTCTCTCTCTTTTTTCTCTCTCTGGTACAGTATTTAGCATACTATATTGCTTGACATGTACTACTTCTGAAAAAGTAATGGCCTAGGGAAATGATGAAGCTGAAAAATTGTTTTCTTGCAATACATGTTACCTCTGCATTTTATATCTTCCAGATTTTGTGCTTCTTGATATCTTCTTTTTGCCAGCTTGGGTAGCCTTGTGACAGCATTTTGGCAGAAAGTTGAATTTGGACTATGTTTGGCAATTCAGTTTGTAACTTGGACTTTGGTTATTTGCATATGCTGTCTTGCTTTTGAACCATGCAGTTTTGATAATTTGAAATGTGCAATTTGACACTTTTCACACTATACTTCCACCAGTGGAAGTTGTATTGAAAAACTGGTTTTCTCTCTTTATTGTTTATTTATTTATTTAAAACTCTTTGAATTAAAATAATTGAAAAATAAATTTCAATTATTTAATTT
The DNA here is from genome assembly GCA_948472305.1 of Vicia faba. Classification (NCBI taxonomy): domain Eukaryota; kingdom Viridiplantae; phylum Streptophyta; class Magnoliopsida; order Fabales; family Fabaceae; genus Vicia; species Vicia faba. Next base: position 1,511,834,595 of record OX451736.1, on the reverse strand, counting down.
AGAATAATAAATAATTTAAATAAAACAATGTCTTAGTAATTGATCAGTTAATCCCGGCTTTTCCAATATTCAAAGCAAAGTAACAGTTAACCGAAATAAACCAAACAGGCGCATTCCCTCTTCACTGATTTTCAACAAACACTGTAAATCCAATACTGCATATTTCTTTTGACCGGTTCAAACAAACAACATGAATTCAAACCAACTGCCTCTTTTACTGATTAAACCAAAACAATGCGAATTTAACCCGAATCTCGGAATAAACTGCAAAGTGCTGTGGAATTTAAATCCTTCTGAGAATATGCCCACAAAACCTTAATTCCTGATTTAAATGCCAACGAATATTCGCCTGATCGCAATTGAGCCAGAATCAACCAAAACCCTAAGCCAATTATTTGAAGCCATCCAGAGTCCTAAAAATCAATAAAACCCTAATTTTTGTTTGTCTGACGAGAAAAGTCCGTTTGTCTGATTCTTGAGCCAGTTTGAAAAGTCATGAAACGCCTGAAGCTGAGATTGCTGGTGGTAAGATGCGAGGGCAAATTTTGGGGTACAACAGTTGCCCCTGTTCAATCTTCTTGAACCTGAAGAGTTAGATTGGCAAGTTTGCCTTTCGCGACTTGAAGGTAAAAGAAGATTGGACACTAAAGTGCCCAGAAAATTTGCACTCGGCGATATGATGGTGGAGGTGAATGGGCTTAAAGATTCCATTTGGTGATGGGATTAAAGATGCCATCTGGTGTGATAGAATTTTGTCGGGGGATGGGCTTAGAGATGCCATCTGGTAACTTCTGGTAGGAGGATGGGCTTATAGATGCCATCTGGACATGTTGCACTGTATGTCAATGGTGAGTGGACAAGTATCAGAAAGCCACCCATGTTTTGGAACATTTCTGAATCGGGGGTCCGAGCAAGCAATAGATTGACACCTGTAAACTATTTTGAAGTTGAGATTGAATAAGCAATAGAGCCACATCCGTTGTTGGGAAGCGTCCGTAAACTATTTTCCAAAGTTGAGATCTGAACAAGTTGGTAGATTGACATCCGTTGTTGGGAAGAATCCGTAAACTGTTTTTTCAGAAGTCTTGAGAAGAATCTGAACAAGTGATAGGTTAACATCCGTTACTTGGAGAACCCGTGAACTGTTTTCAGAAGTCTTGAAGTTGAAGAGGAACTGGTGTAGGGTTTCCTGATGATGCGTCTGAATGGATCTGGAATAAGTATCAGAATGTCGCCGTGTCCGGGTCACATCTGAACTATTTCTGGATGAATCTCGGGAGGTGATCTTTGTCTGTCGACTGATCTTACCTGAAAAAGTAAAGGGTTAGTTGTATGCAATGTCATGATGCATGATGCAATGTATGTGACATCAATGTTTATAATATGAATGTGATGAATGCGCATGTAAGCTGGAGAGCTATTCTGCTGAGGATAAATGAATCCTGGGTGGCTGAAGATAAAAGAATCTTGACTGCTGCCGGGGAGAATAATTCCTTGGCTGCTGCTGTGGAGGAGAATTCCTGATGACCTCTACTTGGGGAGTTCCAAACTAGTAGACTCATGTCGGGGAGGTAAGATTGAGAATCTTCAGCTTGGGGGGAAGTAACTATGGCGACTTCACTGGGGAACTCAAGATTTGCCCTCCCAAAACTCTGTGGGGAGAAGGTTTATTAGTCTGGCTCCGCTAGGGATTGATAATTTGAAGTTTTAGCTTCGCTGGTGATAATGAAACTTGACTCTGAGTGGAGTTAGCTTCTGGAAGGTTCTCTGGCTGGGGATTGTGAGAGTCCTCTGATTGCTGTAGGTGTTGGTCTGAAATAAGTTACTGAATGTAGCCAAATCAGGGTCACATCTGAACTATATCTTGAGTGAAATTCTGAATGAGTTGCAGAATGTCGCCAAATCTTGGGTCACATCTGAACTATTTCTGGAAGGAATCTCTGAATGAGTCATAGAATGTTGCCATCTCTGGGTCACATCTTGAACTATTTCTGGAAGAAGGTTTGGATAAGTTATAGAATGTCGCCATGTCTTGGGTCACATCTTGAACTATATCATAGATCTTGAGGGTCAGAAATTGGGAGTTTTAATTGCCTGGTATTCTGTTGGTGGTTGCAATTTTCAGCAGGTGATGAAGAAAATTTTGATGATTACTACTTCAAGATGAAGGAACCTGGATGATTACTACTTCAAGATGAAGGAACCTGGACGATTACTACTTCAAGATGAAGGAACCTGGATGATTACTACTTCAAGATGAAGGAACCTTGATGATTACTACTTCAGGATGAAGGAACCTGGATGATTACTACTTCAAGATGAAGGAACCTGGACGATTACTACTTCAAGATGAAGGAACCTGGATAATTACTACTTCAAGATGAAGGAACCTTGATGATTACTACTTCAAGATGAAGGAACCTGGATGATTACTACTTCAAGATGAAGGAACCTGGATGATTACTACTTCAAGATGAAGGAACCTTGATGATTACTACTTCAAGATGAAGTAACCTTGATGATTACTACTTCAAGATGAAGGAACCTTGATGATTACTACTTCAAGATGAAGGAACCTGGATGATTGCATATGCTAAGAATGCTGTTGAAAGGTAATTTGTGCTGGAGCATAAATCCTTGGCAAATGTTGGGGAAATAAACCCATGATTGCAGGTCTGCTAGAGAGGTGTCATCACTGCCCCCAGTATCAAATGCATGTGATGTTGCTGGGAAACTTGGTCTGTTTGTAACCCTTGAGATTGACATTCGAATGCCCCAAGTGATGGTGACGGAGACCTGCCCCAGGTTACTCTGCAATTGAGAGATTTTGTTGAAATCTTGACTGGACTGCCCCAGGTTAACTGAACTTTGAAAGATCTGTCGAACCCTTGAGATTGACATTCGAATGCCCCAAGTGTGATGGATAGTGACAGGTCATGCCCCTTGTTGATAGGAGATTTGTAATGGAAGTGTCAACCATTTGAAATGATTTTTGTTCACTGAGAGAGTTTTCGTTCCTCCGAACATTCGCTGTATGAATTTCTTCGTTGTCAAACAAATAGTCAAATGCGAACAGTGATATTCAAGTAATGCAAAGTTTATGTTTGTCTCGAAGTTTTGAAAAATGCGTTTTTTAGCAGAAAACTTTTCATAAGACAAGTCAACACAAGATATTAGAGCAAAGCCTTACAGGAGTCAGGATACCTTTTGTAACAGTATGCTTTCGAACTAACCCATGTTTCAATTAGGACTTTCGAAGGGTTGTAACGTGGCCTGGTTCACGGTTTAAGAAACAAAGGATAAAGGCTCAAAGTATATTTGTACCCACCCGCTCTTCGTGATGTCCTTCAACCTAAGCTCAGTTAACTGCGTCATACTCTGTTTTGAGTTTGGAACGACTTTTGGGCGATGGTTCACTAGTTTGAATTTGGGGAGACAGTCATCATCTCCTTTTTTCTTTTTCAACATATTTTTCATGTTGTTGAGGATTTTGTAATGACCTCAATATTTTGGTGTTGATTTGTTATCCCTAACTTTTGCCTGACTGTTCCCATTTTCGCGATTACAGTCAGCGGGATGCCCCAGCTTTCTTAAGCCTCCTTTATAGGTTTTGGCTCGGTGGGCTTTTTCTCTTTTGAGAGATTGACTGTCTATGTGATAGGGAACCACCCCTGTCTTTTGATTCCAAAGGAATGCTTTCTTTTTTGACATCGTTCGTTGTATTACGAACTGAGAGTTTTCGACTTCAATGCGCATTTTCTTTGAATTAACTGAGATACTACCCTGCCCCAGGTTTATATCAAAGGTTTTGATTGTTCAGAATAGAAAACTCCTACTTCTTTGGCTCGAAGGGGTTGACTAGGGATTAACTTCCTTATAACTCCAGTGTTTGGGATTTGAAAGAAATGCCTGTACATCGTCAGCAAGGTCTGTTCAAAAGCATACTGTATAAGATCGCGGTATTGTTTCGTCATCCTCCCTTTAAAGGCTTACAGCTTTTTATCAAGAGTCAAATATCATAAAGAAAAGCATAAGAGTAGTGAAACGAATGGATGGATTCAAGACAAACATATGCAATGCATTAATGAAAACAGAGTTTAACATCAACAGATAATTGTTTGACAGCAAAAGAAATTACAACTTTGAAAATTCAAAAAGAAGCAAAAGTCTTTCAGCTCGAGCTTCGTCACTTCAAGTGGAGAACCCTTTAACGGAAGATTTTCATCTCGCCGTCTGGCATGAATTCCAGCACTCCAATGTCGATCAAATCTTGAATCTTGTTCTTCAAGGCCCAACAGTCATTGGTGTCGTGTCCCGGGCTGTAGGAATGGTAAACACAAAATGCGTCGGGATGATAGTTAGGAGAGGAGATATTGAGCTTCTGAGGAGGGTCCTTTACGGTAAGCAAATTGACCTCTAACAGGCGCTTCAGTATAAAGAATGATGGTATTTCAGTCTCCGTAAACTGTCTTCCCGACTTTTCTTGCTTACGCCGATTACCCCGTTGACGCTGGCGAGGTTGTTGATGGGCTTGTGACCCTGAAGCAAGCAAAGGAGCTTTCCCCTTGTCTTCTTGAGTTGATGGAGGCTGAGCGGTGACTTGCTCTTCGACCTCAGATGTTTGCCCCAGTTGGTTGTTTGGAAGCAGTTGGCGGACAAGAACTCTGAGTTCCTCTTGTCTTTGAGATAGGTCTTGGATGAGAGCCATCTGGCCCACCAACTGTCCCATCACTTGGGTCCTCAAGGTTGTCAGATCAAACTGCAGCTCCGCAATCTGATCACTCCTGGCATTGTTGGAACTCTCCAAGCCCTTGGTGAGGAGAGCTTTCATCTCATCTTGCCCCAGAGACAAGTTCAGGAACATCTCCTGCAGCTGAGCAGTCTGGTCTTGAATGTCTTTGACAGACCTTTCTAGAGCCATCTCTTACTGAAATAAATAGCAGGAGAGTAAGGAAACCTGAAAAAGGAAAGACTGTCAAAATGCAATGCATGATATGTGGATGCATGCTTTCAAGGATCTCTTGGGGTAAACACAAGAAAATGTTAGAGGTTAAACTTTGCTCTTGGATTGGAGATCTCTGCACCGGTGGACGTCCTTCCACGAGAACCAAGCTCACCATGTCAAGTGGGTCATAGCCACTGATTCAAGTTGTTGTACTTGAACTTTGATTGGAGAGCTTTGTTTAGAGGAGAAACCCTTTGCCCCTTGGTAGACGTCTGGTTCAACGTAACCCTGCACCAAAAGAACCCTCGAGATCCTTGAAATGGTTATTGAAAATTCTATGGTATGATGTCATGATGTCATGTACATGTTATGCAAAAAGCAAGTGAGTGTATATACAGGAAAACATATTCACACAAAGCAAACAAGTCCTTAGGTTTAGGCTTGCATGGGGTTCAGGTACTACTCTCTTTCAGTTCGTTGGTTAAAACCTGTCCTATCAAAAGTAACCAGGTTCTAGAGAATCTCATATCATTGGCTACCCTCAATCGGTCATAACTCCAGCATCGCAACCTTTTCTCGCGGCCGGAACCATCGCGAGAGTTTAGCCTCAATGAGCGTAGCACACTGCTACTGTTCTAATGGCCAAGTTGGTCAATTTAGGGTTCTAAGGTCGGTTGGTGCTTAATGACTCCTTGGAAGACCCATATTCTCCCCGTTTCAACACGAGGGATATCGGTATAGACCAAGACGCCACACCAACGTAGCCACTGCTTCACCCATGTCTGTATACGCCGGACAGGTCCCTCACAGATTATGCTACCTAAAAGGGTATTCCCCAGATCCAGGTTAGGATCTATGAAACTCCGATACAAAGCCCACAAATGTAAAGCAAACAAAGCAATCAATTGAAAGTAAAAGTGATCTAAACCCTAAGGTAACCCCACTTTTTTAAAAAAACATTATCCCCAGCAGAGTCGCCAGTTCTGTGATACGGTGGGAGAACTGACTTGAGGTTTTGCGTTTGTTTTCGCAAATGTTTTGGTTGAGCAAGAGTCGCCACCGACTTCTTATTTTATCCTAAAGGAAAGGTTAAAAAAAGCACAGCAAAAACCTTTTGAGATGTTTCGTGGGTTCGGGGGGTAGATTATGAAAAGGGAAGGTATTAGCACCCTTTTCATCCATGGTTATCCATGGGCTCTTAGTTACTTGGTTTTTTAGATCACTTGCCTTGATTTTCGATTGCTTGAAATTGTGGTGTATGTGTGTGTGTTTTGAAAATGTTTTTTTTGAAGAGATGCCTTGTCTTAGGCGACCAATGTATTTGACTCGTGTTTGAGTGTTTTACAAAAGTGTGGATCTTTTCGAAAAGATGTTTCAAATGTTTTTGAGAGTTTGTTTGAAAGTGTTGTGGAATGTGGTTTTTGAAAAGAAGGCAAGTGTTTTTGCAAGTTGATCTCAAGTAACTAAGAGTTTTGTCTACCCTATTGTACTCAAAGGTTTTTGTTATGTTTTAACCCTTTTTAACAATTTTGTTCCACCATTGAAATTGGTGGACAATCTTGCGTTTAGGAAGTTTGTTCGGGACGGGCGCGGGTCATCGTATGGACCATGAATGCAATGGTGCCAAGTGTCTTTGGCAATTTGCTTTGAAGGGACTATGATCATTCCGTTTAGGCAACATTTTGAGAGACTTATGATCATTTGATTTTGTTTTGCCAAAGATACTCGACGTGCAAGCATGGCCCATTTTGGAAGGCAACATGTGGGATTACCCTAGAGGGTGCAAGTGTGATTGTGTATTGATTTCATGTATTTGTCTTGTATTAGGTTATCTAGCGTTTGATTTTTTGTACATGCAAACCCTAGGTCTAACCATGGTATAATTGAAAGCGGTAAATTGCGAAAATGTAAAATCTACGCTATTACAAAATAGTATCCGGGAGTGGGGGTACATGTGTATGAATGGGGATGAGACTTATAGTATCCAATAAGTTACAACCAAATCGAATTTTGCGATCAAATGTAAATAACGAATATTAATGTATAAGATAAACAAGTGTGTATAGGGGCAATGTGAATGTATTTGTATTGTGTAAGTGTGAGACAGAAGTTGGTATTGAAAAAACTGGTTTTCTGGTTTTTGACACTTTTTACACTATACTTCCACCAGTGGAAGTTGTATTGAAAAACTGTTTTTTTTGGTTTTTGACACTTTTTACACTATACTTCCACCAGTGGAAGTTGTGTTGAAAAACTGGTTTTTCTGGTTTTTGACACTTTTTACACTATACTTCCACCAGTGGAAGTTGTGTTGAAAAACTGGTTTTTCTGGTTTTTGACACTTTTTACACTATACTTCCACCAGTGGAAGTTGTGTTGAAAAACTGGTTTTTCTGGTTTTTGACACTTTTTACACTATACTTCCACCAGTGGAAGTTGTGTTGAAAAACTGGTTTTTCTGGTTTTTGACACTTTTTACACTATACTTCCACCAGTGGAAGTTGTATTGAAAAACTGGTTTTTTTTATCTCTTTAGTTTTTTTATGGTTTCAATAATTTGTCTTGCATGCTTAGCTTTGTGTCATTATTATTTCTGTGAGCGACAAAAAAAGGGAAGAGAAGGGGTTTATACCTTAGGCTTTTTGGGAGATGGAGATGAGGCGGACCGGAGGCGCTGAGGATGGCCGGTGGGTGGAGGATACACGTGATGATGTACCCTTTGAGCTTCCTGGTACTCTTTATCTTTTTCTTTACCACTGTATGCTTGCCGTTTCTTCTTCCACCCTATGATGAACTCAGAGTTCTGAGGGGGTTTTGCATGTATGCTTGAAATGCTTTGTTGAAGTGCTTGCTTGTGTTGCTTTTACCGCTTCTTCTCTTATTGCCTTGAGTTGGATGCCTATGATGAAGAGTTTCTTCTGAGGCCTGGGGTATTTGGGTTTGGAAATGGTGTTTTTGAGTTTAAGCCAGGCTTTTGTTTGACAGTAGGGTGAGTTTGGTCTGGTTTGATGTGTTTCAGCAGGTTATGTTGTTATGGTTGTTCAGGTTTGAACTGGACAGGTTGAATGCTTATATTTCTTGCTTAAAGTTCATGGATTTTTGGCAGTGGGTAGAACATTTGGTATATGGTTTTTGAGATGTCTTTTGGAGATGTTTATGGTTTATGCAGTTTGTATGTTGAGGCAGGGTATGCTTAGGCTTCAGCAGATTTTGCTTACTGTAGGTTTATGCTGGTTTTTTGGCCTTAGCTGGTTACTTTCTTCTGGTTAGGACTTGGTTGAGATGTATATGTTTAATGTTTGACAGGGGTTCTGCTGCCTTTCTAGCAGATGGAAGGTTTTGGTGTTTTTGAGCCAATGCAGGTTATTGGTTTTTTGTAGTGCAGTTTTGTGGTTAGGCTTCAGGTTTCAGTTTGCTTCAGCATGTTTTTTTTTATGGTGGTTGATGTTTTTGGTTCAGGCCATTAGCATTTGGGTTTCAGGTTTTGAGGTTATGTGTTTGTAATGGTTCAGCAGGTTTGAAGTTGTGAAGTTTTTTAGGCCATGTATTGACTGATGCCCGTCTCTTGGGTTTAGACATATGCTGGTCTGTTTGTAGTGGTTCTGCCTTGGTTTTGACAGTAGGTAGTTTTTGCTTTTGGCTTTGGGTTGAATGCTGACAGTTTGTATATTTTTCTTGCTTTGGTAAAAAGTTCTGCCTTTATCTTCCCTTTTCCTTGTCCACTGTGTTATTGCAATCTTATTTTCCATGTTCTTCTATGTCTCAAGCCTAAACCTATAAGCCTAAACACTTTTCTCTCTCTTTTTTCTCTCTCTGGTACAGTATTTAGCATACTATATTGCTTGACATGTACTACTTCTGAAAAAGTAATGGCCTAGGGAAATGATGAAGCTGAAAAATTGTTTTCTTGCAATACATGTTACCTCTGCATTTTATATCTTCCAGATTTTGTGCTTCTTGATATCTTCTTTTTGCCAGCTTGGGTAGCCTTGTGACAGCATTTTGGCAGAAAGTTGAATTTGGACTATGTTTGGCAATTCAGTTTGTAACTTGGACTTTGGTTATTTGCATATGCTGTCTTGCTTTTGAACCATGCAGTTTTGATAATTTGAAATGTGCAATTTGACACTTTTCACACTATACTTCCACCAGTGGAAGTTGTATTGAAAAACTGGTTTTCTCTCTTTATTGTTTATTTATTTATTTAAAACTCTTTGAATTAAAATAATTGAAAAATAAATTTCAATTATTTAATTTAGAATAATAAATAATTTAAATAAAACAATGTCTTAGAAATTGATCAGTTAATCCCGGCTTTTCCAATATTCAAAGCAAAGTAACAGTTAACCGAAATAAACCAAACATGCGCATTCCCTCTTCACTGATTTTCAACAAACACTGTAAATCCAATACTGCATATTTCTTTTGACTGGTTCAAACAAACAACATGAATTCAAACCAACTGCCTCTTTTACTGATTAAACCAAAACAATGCGAATTTAACCCGAATCTCGGAATAAACTGCAAAGTGCTGTGGAATTTAAATCCTTCTGAGAATATGCCCATAAAACCTTAATTCCTGATTTAAATGCCAACGAATATTCGCCTGATCGCAATTGAGCCAGAATCAACCAAAACCCTAAGCCAATTATTTGAAGCCATCCAGAGTCCTAAAAATCAATAAAACCCTAATTTTTGTTTGTCTGACGAGAAAAGTCCGTTTGTCCGATTCTTGAGCCAGTTTGAAAAGTCATCAAACGCCTGAAGCTGAGATTGCTGGTGGTAGGATGCGAGGGCAAATTTTGGGGTACAACAGTCAGGTATTCATCATTCTACCCATACTCTTACTATTGCCTGCTCGTGCTCTTACTCACTTCAGCATCGGAGTGTCTTGCAGGTACCCCCCCCACCTCGTTTAAAACTTCAGCTCGGAGCCAGCCGTGACGGTCCAAGTCTGATCAGGTCAGATCAGTGGCGCCGTCTGTGGGAAACTAGCTTCCCCGTCTTGCAAACTCAAAGACCAAAGCTCAAATTCAACTACCTGTCATGGCTGATCAAGCTCGCGATGAGCAGAACGTCCGTGTCGCCGACACTAATAACGGCACCGCGGACAAAAATGGACATCTTGACAACGCCGGCAATCCCGGCCACAACACCATTCCTGCAACAACCGCCCCCGGAACTTCCTCCTACAGGGACGGAGCTACTGCATCGTCCTCCTCGCTCCCACCACCACTCGAGGACGACCCGGCGGCCCTCGCGCACTACAGAGCCACCCGGTTCCAGGAAGTCCCCGTCCCCTCCAGGGCGGATGCCACAACACAAGCATTGTTCGCAGCAATTAATCAAACGAACTATCTCATCTTCGCCCAAGGAGAGAGACTAAAGGCGCTTGAAGACGAGCGAAGACCCCCGAGGAGGCATCGGAGACCACATACTCCCCCTCCTCGAGTGACTGAAGCTCGTCACCCTTCTCCCCCGCGGAGACATTACAGGGAGACCTCTCGAAGCCCATCTCCCCGACCAAAACAGAAACGGCCTTATCTGGAAAGGCAGCCCATCAGTCAGGCCGGAGAGCCCAGTCGCGACCCGGCGGTTCTGGAAAGAAGGTACTCCGGAGATGGGCGCGTGAAATTCAACAGCCGAGCATCCCGCTCGAGAGAAACTCAGCACGATCTGGACCGTCGTGCCAGACAATATTACAGGTCCCCATCTCTGTCTCCGGAGAGAAGCGACGAGGACGACCCCCGCGGTCCCCTGTCACAGGCTATTATGGAGGCACCCATCCCCCCGGGCATGGAGAAACCCCCTCACTTGAAGGAGTACGATGGAGTCGCGGACCCGGTCGACCACATAGACGGGTTCGAGGCTATGCTTCATTATCACAATGTCGGGGGCCCCATCAAGTGCCGTCTATTCCCCACGACTCTCAGGAAGGCGACAATGGACTGGTACAAAGGACTCGCCCCGGGCTCAATCACGTCGTGGCGGAACCTGAAGAACCAGTTCATTAGTTCCTTCACAGCTTCTCGGCGCCATCCGAAGACCGAGGAGGCCCTCGAGGCCATCATCCAAAGACAGGATGAAACCTTGAGGGAATTCATCAACCGCTTCAACCGGGAAGCAATACAGGTCCCCTGCGCGGACCATATGAAAAGATACTTGCTGGAGAGAGTGCTCCTCCCCGGCACGGAATTCAGAAAGGCCGTGGGTATCGAGCCACCTCGGACATTTGATGCCCTCCTCGAAAAGGCCCGAGCATACATGGACTACGAGGAGAGGGAGGCGGCCAACAGAGCCCAAGATACCAGGACTCGTGGCCCCAACAGCAGCTCGCGCCAAGAGGCTCCTCCTCGACGAACTGGGGAGAAAAGGAAGGAAGACAGACCCCGGGAAGTCTGGGAACAAAGAGGACCTTCGGGGCGTTTCACCGAGTACACTCCGCTCACGGCTTCCCGCGAGCGCATTCTGGCGGAGTGTGCCAGCACTGATTTCAAGGACGGCAGTGTCAAACGTCCCCGACCTGCTCCTGCTAAGCCCGGAGCAGACAAAAATAAATATTGTCAGTACCATAGGAGCCATGGTCACCTGACTGAGGATTGCGTCCACCTCAAGGACGCCATTAAAACCCTCATCAAGGGAGGGAGGCTCGCGTAGTACCGGCGAAGCGACCCTCCCCGTCGTGACACCCAAGAAGCCAGGGAGCCAGAAGAAGACGCCCGACCATCTGACGAGTCGGTGCCCATCCAAACTGCCTTCTCCGTGACCAGGCCCAAGGATTTCGACTTCCCCGAGCACCTGCAAGAGCCACTTACAACGCACAGCAGGTGGGAATACTTCCCCTCCGCCCTGATCATCAACGGCGGCGGGTTCAACGACTTGACCATCAATTCAGCCAAAAGGAAGCTGGAAAAACTGGTCGACGCGGCTCCCCCGCAAACAGTGACGTTCGAAAGGGTGAAGGGCAGGTCAGAGCCCATCACCTTCTACCTGGAAGAACTCCCCGGCGGAGCCCCGAACGCGGTCATCCCCTTACTGATAAGGGCAAGAATGGCCAATTTTGATGTACACCGCATCCTGGTCGACGAAGGGAGTTCCGTCGATGTCATGTACAGCCAACTGTTCCGGACCCTTCAGCTGGACGACTCACATCTTTCACCATATGTGGGTTCAGATTTACAAGGTTTCAACGGCTCGACCTCCAAACCCTGGGGATATGTCGAGCTTCTGGTTACGTTCGGGGAAGGGAGGGCCACAAGACAAGTCAAAGTACGCTTCCTTGTCATCGACTGCCCGTCTCTGTACAACTGCATCTTGGGGAGACCGACACTGGCAGAGCTGACGGCGGTACCCTCGACCGTCCACCTGAAGATGAAGTTCTACACCAAGAGGGCACGGGTAGCCACTATCCAAGGAGACCTAGCCGCTGCCCGCAGGTGATTCAACGCTGCTTCTAAGGGACGTGATACTGTCGACATAGGGACCAGACCCGCCAAAAGAACAAGACAGGAGCCCGACAGGAAAGCATCCCCCGAGGAAGAAGTCCAGAAAGCTCCACCAAAAGTCGATTCCATAGCTCTGGACACCCGCTTCGACCAGGACGAGCCATCCAGTAGCGAGCAAATCCCACTCCGACCAATATCGGACGGGGATTTTGAGCTCGTCCCCCTCGGCACAGATCCGACCAAGGGAGTGAAGATTGGCAAAGACCTCCCCGACTTGGCCAAGAAGTAAATCAAGGCCTGTTTGCGCGAGAATGCTGATCTGTTCTCCTGGAGCGCCGCGGAGATGCCCGGACTCGACCCTGAGGTCGCCTGTCACCACCTCGCCATTGATCCAGCCTCTAGGGCCGTAGTACAACGTAGGCGTAGGCAGTCTCCAGAAAAAACGGAGGCTGCTGAAAAAGCTGTAAAAGACCTCCTAGAGGCAAATTTTATTTCTGAAGCCCGATATTCCACCTGGCTGTCAAATGTTGTACTCGTGAAAAAGAATAATGGAAAATGGAGGATGTGCGTTGATTATACCGATCTCAACCGGGCTTGCCCGAAAGATGCTTTTCCTTTGCCTAACATAGATATGTTGGTCGACAACTCGGCCGACTACAAAATGTTGTCATTCATGGATGCCTACTCGGGCTATAACCAAATCCCGATGGCCCTGGGCGACAAACACTGCACGGCATTCATGACCAGCTCGGACAACTATTACTACAACGTAATGCCCTTCGGACTGAAAAATGCCGGGGCAACTTACCAGCGCATGATGAACAAAGTTTTCAACAAACAGATCGGCGACATGCTCGAGGTATATATGGACGACATGATTGTCAAGTCCCGAGCAAACACCGACCATGCAGCACACCTCAAGACAGTCTTTGCCCAAGCAAGACAATGTAAAATGAGGTTCAACCCCGAGAAATGTACGTTCGGGGTTAAGGCAGGAAAATTCCTTGGATTCTATCTAACAGAACGGGGAATCGAAGCCAACCCCGACAAATGTCGGGCGTTCTCCGACCTCCCAACACCAACGTCGAAGAAGTCGATACAAATCATGAACGACATGCTCACGTCACTATCCCGATTCGTCGCGAGATCAGCTCAGCACGCCCTCCCCTTCTTCAAACTCCTTCGAAAGGAAGCAGCCTTCGAATGGAATGAGGAATGCGAGCATGCACTACGCCACCTAAAGCAAAGTCTGTCTCAGCCGCCCGTGCTATCTCGACCAGACGACGGGGAGCCATTGTATTTGTACTTGGCCGTTTCGAACGAAGCCATCAGCGTGGCCCTCGTCCGCGAGACCACCGACGGACAGAAGCCCGTCTACTTCACGAGCAAAGCTCTGCAAGGACCCGAAAGCAGATACCAACAGATAGAAAAGGTGGCCCTGGCCCTCGTCAACGCGACGAGGAGGCTCAAACATTATTTTCTGGCCCACACGATCATCGTGCGAATCGACCAACCGGTGAGACAACTCCTGGGTCAGCCAGATATGGCGGGCAGAATGTTGAAATGGTCCCTGGAACTCTCTGAATTCGACATTTAATACGAGAGTAGGAAAGCCTTGAAAGCGCAGGCCCTGGCCGACTTCGTCGCGGAGATGACCACTTATGACCCACCCCCAGGGAAGGAACACAAGTGGACCATCTTCGTCGACGGAGCATCCAGCTCGTCCGGAAGTGGCGCAGGAATCCTTTTGGAAAATGAAGAGGGCGTAGTGATCGAGCACTCCCTAGCTCTTTCCTTCCCGACATCAAACAACCAAGCAGAGTATGAGGCCTTACTCGCAGGATTGAGGTTAGCCGAGGATCTGGGAGCCCGTGAGGTACAGATCTACACCGACTCCCAACTCTTCGCCTCCCAAGTCCAGGGGAATTACCAAGCCAAAAACGACAACCTCATCGAGTACTTGAACTTGGTCAAAAAACACATGACAAAGTTCGTACGGGCGGAAATCTCACATGTTCCCCGCGAGCAAAACACGAGGGCAGACATATTGTCCAAACTCGCGAGCACGAGAAAGAAAGGTGGGAACAAATCCGTCATCCAAGAATCTTTGGCACGCCCGAGTATCGAAAAATCCTCGACATTGGTCGAGGTCCACGCCATTGGAGACGCCTCGTCCTGGATGACCCCGGTTTACAATTTCTTGACAAAGGGCGAACTTCCTTCAAACCAATCCGAGGCAACCGTCACAAAACGGAGAGCATGCTCCTACGTGGTACTCGAGCACAAACTGTACCGCAGGGGATTCTCCATCCCCCTCCTAAAATGCATAGACGAATCCACAGTCCCCGAGGTACTGCGGGAGATACACGAAGGGATCAATGCCCAGCACATGGGCGGTAAGTCCTTGGCGAGGAAAGCCCTTCGAGCAGGATATTACTGGCCGACGATGCAGTAGGATGCCAAGGAGCACGTTAAGAAATGCGACAAGTGCCAGAGACACGGCGACATGCACCTCGCCCCGCCTCACGAGCTGAGCATACTATCGTCCCCATGGCCATTCACGTGGTGGGGAATGGATATCCTCAGACCCTTCGTGCAAGGGACTTACCAAAATAAGTTCCTAATTGTGGCGGTCGATTACTTCACGAAGTGGATCGAGGCCGAGGCCCTCGCGAAGATCACCTTGCACAATATCCTCCGTTTCTACAAAAGAAACATCCTCGCCAGATTTGGGATTCTGAGTGCACTGGTGACCGACAACGACACCCAATTCACCGACCACGGGTTCCAAGACTTCGTCACTAAACTAGGGACAAAACAACACTTCACTTCGGTCGAGCACCCTCAAACCAACGGGCAGGCCGAGGCCGCGAACAGGGTTATCCTCCGGGGACTCAAACGTCGACTCGACGAAGCCAAGAGGGGATGGGTCGAGGAGCTCCACAACGTCTTGTGGGCTTACCGCACAACGCCCCATTCAACGACCGGCGAGACCCCATTCCGACTAACATACGGGACTGAGGCCGTCATCCCGGTAGAAATCATGGAACCATCCAGATGGACAGAGAGCCCCCTCGACGAAGAAATGAACGACGAGGCGCTGAGGGACGAGCTCGACCTAGTCGAGGAAATCCGATCTGGCGCGGCCCTGCGCGAAGCCACCCTAAAACAACGAGTGGCTCTGCACCACAATGACAAGGTCATCAAGCACGAGTTCGAAATCGGCAGCCTGGTATTACGAAGGAACCAGAAAGATTCCCGCGAAGGGAAGCTGGCCGCGAACTGGGAAGGACCTTATCGAGTCCACGGCACCACCAATACCGGGGCATACTACCTCGAGCAATTAGACGGAGAGCCATTACCACGACCCTGGAACGCTGCTAAACTAAAGTAGTACTATAGTTAAAAACTACCAACGACACCTAGGACCCTCGACCGTCGACACCCGCGCTCGGTCAACGAGGAAAATACGTCAGACTCCGTAGAGAGGCTGAGGTACAGGCCCGACCTGCGTCTAAACCGCACAACATCGTTCAACAAACGAGACCAATCAATAGTGCCCGACGTGGACACCTCCACCGAGATCCACCGTCGTAGTACCTGTAGGGCAGAACACCCAGCTCGCGATGGGCAGTTCACGCCGCGGGCAAATAGCCCCGATCCGGGCGATATACCCGAACGAGCGGCTCATTCCGCACGCCTGAGAATCTCGAAGAAACTCGGGCCATCTAAAAAAGGGTCGAAAACAAATCTCTCCTCTCGAGGTCATCACTCCGATAAATTTGGTCATCGAGTGAGGCCCGAACGAAAGACTTAGGCAAGTTTGCCAACAAAGTCAGAGCCATACACGGGCACGACCCGAGCACATAACTCGGGCCAATTATATCGCAAAATACATAAAATACATACACGGGCAAACAGTCAAATGGAAATAAATTCATTCAATACGCCCGTAGGCAACAAAGCAAATAAAAATAAACCGACCAAGAAGGCCGGCGATGTTCAGGAAGTACAACCAACGGGCACGCAGGCCCAAAAAATACGAACGGGCACGCAGGCCCAAAACAAATATCAATAAGGCACGCAGGCCCATCATCATCTTACAATCCAGTTTCCCCGGAGCCATCATCACCGACAACAAGAGAGTCGGGCGGGGGCACGATCGCGCCATCCACGATCTGAGACATGTAGCCCGTCCCTTCAGTGATCAAACTGGGATTCAGCAAGGAAAACTGGCTGACCGCGGAGTCGAACCCCTCCTCCATAGCGCCGACACAATCCGCTTCGAGGAGCCGGATGTGGGCGACCAACTCCGATCGACTCCTCAAAGCGGCTATATCCTCCGGCTCATCCTCGGCAGGAAGCATGGCGACTTTCAGGTCCTCGATCTCTTGGGTTAGGTGCCCGATGTCGGTCTCCAGACGCTCCCGATCCGCACGGAGAAGCTCTCTCTCCTCGGCTAGCTTCCCCGAGTTCTCCTTCTCCAGAGTCAACATCTCTCTCTCGGCAGCCAGCAGCGATGCTTGCTCGTGGAACATCTCCTCGGAGCGCTCAAGGGCAGTCCTTAACTTTCGCGAACTCGAGGTGAGGGCCGCTTTCTCCTGTTCCAATTCTTCAATGCGGACAGGATCCTCCCCTTCCTCGGACAGCACAACGGCCATTTCAGCCATTTTTACCAGCCCGACCATATTGGCGGCCAGGTGCCTCCTCCGGTCCTCCTTGCTCATCCTCCTGATAGCCTCAGCCTCATCGGCAGTCACAGACAAAGGGAACCCCTCAAAGAAACCCTCCTCTTTGAAGCAAGGGGGCAACCCGAAGGACCTTACGGTGCTGGAATCCTCGCCGACCGCCGACCCACTTTCCACCCGATTCCTTTTTCTTGGTATCAGGTCGGCATGTGGCTCGACCTCCTGGACCTCTGGGGTCTCTTCCGAAGCAGCCCCCGAGCTAGGCGACGAATCCACCCTCACCACATGAGGAGCGCCCGGACTATGCGGCGGGCCCATCCTCGTTGTTTGAGGAGCCTTCACCACCCTCTTGCTCGGCCTCCGGTCACAAGACAGCTTCAAGAGTCTCTCCCGTCGCCCCGCCATCGAACCTGCACAAAATAAAAATGGGGTTAGTACCGAGCAAATACGCAAACAAATGAAAAGCAAAGAAATTCAAACAATAAACGACCTAGCAGACGCGCAGCCTGCCCGAACGACTGACACTCCATGAGTGCCTTCGTGTCAATCGGTCGGGCCTCAAAGGTCGGATAACCCTCCTCGTCCAGGACATCTTCCCCCTCCCTCGTAGCCCATCTGGCGGGGTGGAAGCTATCAACGTACCGGCAAAGAGTGTCGTAAGCTTTCTCATCCTCGGAACCCATGTCGCCCGCAGAAGTATGATAATACCCAGTACCGTGCTCGTAATGCCTAGAAATCCAATGCACGGGGAACTTGGTCGTGCGTCCCAACACCGGATACCCGTCGTTGTCTAAAAGTGCCTCCCCGTCATCGTCGCTTATCGCCACTTCCTCCTCGTACAGGGACTCTAAAGCGGCTGTGGTAACCGGCCTCACGACATACCACTTGTCTTTAAACCCCCGCACGGAGTCCATGTACATCCTGAAAAGTCTCTTCGACTGTTTCAGGGAGACCCAGCTGTGTTTTCCTCCCCGGGACTGGCGCTGCAGATGAAAGATTCTGAAGAAGAGAGGTATAGTCGCCCCAATCCTCAGAAAACGACAGGTCAGCTCAAACGCCCGGATAAAGGCGAGCGAATTCGGGTGTAGCTGCGACGGGGCCAACCCCAAATGGGCGAAGACCCCCGCCTGAAAGTCGCTGAAGGGCAGCTGCAACCCAAGGTCTTTGAATGCAATTTCGTACATGGGGAAACTGTACTCGGGGAACACCGAGCAAATTCGAGCAGTGAAGGTCGGTCTAGTAACGACGAAATTCTTTTGAAAATCAGGCTGGTTGTGGCCCGCCTCAAGGACAGCGTATGGCCTTCGGCTGCGCCGACTATAGACCGAGGCGATTCCTCTAGGCTCGGCGCCCACCCAGTCCAACAGAGGGTCTTCCACGGTGTCGATCAAACTCACAGTCTCATCGGCACTTTGTTCCTCCCTTTCGGGGCGTCCTGAAGAGCACGGCTCGTCCGCCATGGTTACCTACAGAGCACGGGAAACCAGTCAATTGGGCATGAAACCATACGCTCGTCGTAACGGACAAGATGGAGTGCGCGACAAACCACGTCGCTCCATGCACGACCACAGTTGGTTTGAAACAAAAATAGCAGTCGCCTCCCCGACTTCCAGATACCTCGACGGGCCCTTCTGCAAGCCACCTAAATAGACCGACAACGCGGTTACTCATGAATACGTCAACCCGGGGTATGAACATGGCGAGCAACATCATAAAGCCTAAAGCCAGAGCCATGAGTCTACCGGGCACGATCATGAATTAGGCGCCCTGGATCATGAAGACCCCGGGCAGCACTGCAGATTATAACCTAAACTATGTGTCTACCGGCCACGAGCATGTGCTTGCCGACCTCAAGCATGAATTTGTCGAGCTAAACATGAATTTACCGGGCTAGTCCCATGCGCACAGCCTCTAAAAACGTCTAAAACGATGAAAATCATGCATCACAACAGAAAAACAGAGAAGACAAGTCACTTACTTGGAAATCAAGGAGTAGATTTGGCAACGGAGGAAAGGAATCGGTGACGGAGACCGCGGCGATGCTATGAGAATCTGGGAAGAACAACAACAGCAAAAACAGAGCGAAGAGGAGAAGCGCGAAGAGTAGGAACACATTCTGGGGCCCAGGGATCCTATTTATAGTGATGACGTGGAATACCAAACGTCACCTCAGGCAGTAACGAATTCCCCTCCTCGACGCGCAACTCCCCTAGGCAATGATGACCCTATCCTCATAGGGTGGTGGCACAGTTCCCAAAAGATACCTCGCGTGCTCGGCGGGCGCATGCTGTTGAGGAATCCCCGAGCATTCCTCACGGAGACTGTCCCCGAGCACGATACGGGGAAACCCTCGAGTACCCCCACGAGGAGCTGCGTCTCTAGCCCGGGCACGGGACCTCGAAATGGAAGCAACCTAAGATCAAGCCATGGATCCTAACCCAAGGAACCACGACTTGGGGGCTCCTGTTCTGGACTGGGCCCGGCTGGCCCAATAGCGTTGATAAGGCCCAATCCAAACGGACTTGCTAGGGGTCACGCCGACCAAAGGATCACAGTCGTGCCCGACGTACTCCCTGGGGCTACTTGCTCGACCTCATACTGCCCAACTCGACTTCACCTCGAGCACCCCTCCTAGGGCAGACTCAGTCCACTGCACTCTCAACGGGACTCCGAAAAGACCGCGTCTCTGTCCGCCCGCACTTCACGCAGAACATCCAGGGAGGGGACCACGTGCAGGTCTCCACTACGCACGTAGAACCTGGCAGTTCCTCCATTGGGCCAAACCTGCCCGGCCCAATGAAGGAACCTTGGCCCAGCGCTGGGGGCTATAAATACCCTCTGTTTCCAGAGGGTCAGGTATTCATCATTCTACCCATACTCTTACTATTGCCTGCTCGTGCTCTTACTCACTTCAGCATCGGAGTGTCTTGTAGGTACCCCCCACCTCGTTCAAAACTTCAGCTCGGAGCCAGTCGTGACGGTCCAAGTCTGATCAGGTCAAATCAGGAACAATAGATTGTTTTAGTGTAATTCAAGTTAAATAATTAAATTAATTTTAAAAAGATTTAGTTTTCATTTGTTTCAATTAATTGTTTGAGATAGTTAATATATATTATTAAAGTAAAATATATTACTATTATTGTTCTTTATTATAAAAACACCTAAAAATTTCATAGGTATTAGAAAAATGGTAATAACAATAATTTTATAAAATATAGAGATCTAATAAAAGAAAATAAATAAAACTTTATTTTTCTATTCTACATTATATAGAGATTGTTTTATATAAAGTCTAATGTGAAAATTTATAGAAGATGGTGAAAGCAGGGTGAATGGAAGATGATGTTACTGTCATGGTGACATATTGAGGAGAGGAGGTTGAGTTTTTGGTATGAGAGAAAGATGACTAGCTGCCTTCGGCCATGGTGAGTCGGTGATTAAGAATGATTGATGTCTCTTCATTCTCTTATGTATTTCTGATACACTGGCAATAACCTTAGCCTAGGATGAAACAAGGAACTCTTCAAAGAAGTAAAACTAGTAAGAAAGCATAGATTGCATTCTCAAAGTTCCATTCTATCTTATTTTTGTCTCCACCTTAAATTCTTCACCAATAAGCTGTTTCATATTTGAAACTTCCACAGTAACAAACTCAAATGACCTATCAAATTTTGTCTTCAACACTCTTTCTTTCGGTGACTTAATTCCATTCACAGCATTCAACTCAATCTCACTCACAGCCAAATCAATTCTACTTAACCTCTCATTCTTTGGTATCCCCAAGAAAGTAACCTTTTCAATGATCCACTTTTGGTCCAAAGCAAATTTTCCATTTGTTACATTTGATCTTACAGAAACACTATTGTTATGAAATTCACTATAAAATCTAACAAATGTCCACTGCTCTTTCTCTTCTATATCAACAGCCTCACCATCATCCAAATAAACCTGTCCATAACTATTTCCATTTCCATTAAAAACAATCACAAGTTCGAATGCGGTGTTCCTGGCCGCTTCCGTTGTCATTGCTTCGCCTTGTAAGGCCAAAATGTTACCTTCTCCGACATGCACATTTATATGATCAGATGGTGCATCAAGTTTGACATATTTGCCTGATTCCACATTCACTGAGTTTGAGAGATTAAAGAGATCAAACCAATTTCCTTTAGGAAAGTATGCATCAACGGTCACTGCACCGGATTGTAGCACAGGTGAGACTAGAACTCCTTTGCCTAGTAGAAACTGTGTGTTTATTTCATATGTTGCAGTATCCTCGGGGAATGAAAAGAAAAGCGGCCGCGCTATAGGTGTCCCTTTTGTGTTTGATTCATACATTAGTGTGTAGAAATAAGGAAGAAGGCGATAGCGAAGGCCAAGCACTTTTCGAGCTGATGCTGCAACTGAATCCCAACGGTAAAGCTCTTGACTGGTAGCTTTGTTATCTGAATGATCTCTTGCAAAGGGGTAAAAGGCTCCTAACTATACAATGAAGAAATAAAAAAGTATTAGATATGCATAATGCATATATGAAATATGCAGGTAATGATGAAAATACTTACTTGGATCCAGCGTCGACAAAGTTCTTCAGTAGTGTGACCTGAGAAGCCGCATATATCTGCGCCAACCATCGGAATTCCAAAGATTCCAGAGTTCAATATTGATGGAATCGAGTATGCTAAATCATTCCATGTAGCAGCATTATCTCCTGTCCAATGAGCTGTATACTTTCCCGAGCTTACGAAAGTTGATCTACTCAAAATGAATGGCCTTTTACCAGTTATACTCACTAAGGCCTTCTTAGTTGCTTTGGATTCAAGTAATCCATACAAATTGTGTGAATCATACTCGGTGATATTACCATAATGTAAAGATGTTGCTGGAACTGTTTTGTTGTTAATCGGTCGTCGAATTCCATTACTGTTAATTTTGTAGGGAGGGTTGTCAAGATTAGAATGTGGAGTGGCATCAGAAGTTATGAAATTTGACAACTCATTCATGTCAAGCCAAAGACCATCAAAAGGAAGAAGTTCCCTAAATAATTTGATTTCATCACCCCAAAATTGATGACTATGAGGGTTAAGAAAATCAGGATAGTAAACTGGTCCAGGCCAAACTTCACCTAGATAATTGATTCCATTTCGCTTTATATAAATATCAGCTTGTAAACCTCTAACATAGGTTGCATATGTGTTATTCACATTGATACCTGTGTACAAAATTTGCCTCAAATTAATAACAGAATCATCAAAATCCGCTATGATGTAGCATTACTATTGCCTGTATTTATGGTGTTAGAATTAGGTACCTGGATCCAAGATAAGTACATATTTCTGACCATTTTTGTGAAGGGTATCAACAAAATTTCTCATCTTTTCTACCGGAAAGTTAACAGGATCGAGTGTGAAATCTTTATATGCATCCATGTAATCAATATCTGTCCACATAACTTCAAGAGGTATACCAGCTTTCGCATAGTTGGTTACCACACCTTGGAGATTACTTACATTCTTGTAGCCCCATCGACACTGATGAAAACCTTCCCAAAGAGTTAACAACGATGTGGATTAGCATACGAATTTGATAAATGAATCAGCACGAATTGAAAGGCAAAAAAGGAATCAAACCGTGTTGAACTTACCAAAAGACCAATAAGGCATAGGAGCAGGCCTACCAATGAGTTGAGTGTACTGATCCAAAACCAATTCAGGAGAAGAACCAGCAAAGAAATAGAAATCAAAAACACCACCAATGGCCTTATAAGTCACACGATCACCGGTATAAGCAACATCCATTCCATTACTGTTAAGAAGCAAAACACCATGTGTGCTTCCACTTTTCACTCTTCCATCAGATGAACCTTTTCTCACATCCAAATAAAAAGGGTGAGAGCCATAAAGGTTCACATCAGGAGTGGAACTACCAATATCTTCATTCCAAAGAGTGAAAGTCTGGTTTGGTTGCAACTTGAAGGAATTCTTTGTGTGCTCTCCAAAACCATACAGCGAAGCTCTTTTTGATGGCAGAGAGGAAGAAAGTTGCAAGTACTGATCTTTGTAAACTAGAAACGTTTCAGGGTTTAAAGGGTGTTCTGGTAAAGTATTAAAGATTATATCTTTGGTGGATTTGCGTGAGATAGTGAAACCAAATGGAATTGTTTTGTGGAGTGTGAAGATAAGGTCTGAATTTGGATGTGTGAGTATGTGTTTTGAGTTTTGAGGATTTTGGAAGAGAAAAGAGTGAGATAGAGAAGAAGAAGACGATGATGATGAGTCTCTTGGAATCAGTTCTTGTGGAATTTCCCATCTTTTGTGAAGTGAATCAGTGATTCTTACTCTTAATCTATCCTTGGTCTCAAAACTGCAATTCAGAGTTGAAAAAAACAGTTAGAAAGATATGATTATGTTTGTTGAGACAGGAAAAAAACAGTAAACTATGATTGGTTACCTGGCAGTGAGTTTGAGGAATGGAATGTCGGTTCCAAACACAGAAGAGGGTTTGATGAGTTTAAGGTTAGCAGTCAAAGAATTTGCTGCGGGGTTATTGGTTACAGTTGTGACTGTGTAGCCATAACCAACTGGTGAATCTGCCACAGTTTGAGATATGATTATGCAAATACTGAAACAGAAGATTAAGGTTGGTAGTGGAGTAGTTTGAGGTTTGGAATTTGTAACCATTTTGGTTGTTTTGATGAGTTTGTGGGAGAGCATAGAAAATCTCTTATATAATAATATGAAACACGTGACAAGGAGTTCTATGTATGGAGTCTCATTCTAGGAGGAAAAGAAAAATGGTGGAGGCAAGTCATGTTCACATGAGACAGGACCACCATTGTTTCTTGCGACCGATCACCACTTTCCACTCACAATAGTGTTTTTAAGGCTAAACCGAACGTTTAATGATAAATTGTTTTTGTCATTTACTTAAAGTATTATGCATATGTTTAAGTTTTTAGGCTAATGTTAACATGTGCTCCAAAAATATTTTCTTAGAAAGCCTACAATCCATGTTTTGAATATCTAAACAAGACTTTAAGCTGTGTTGTATTTTATATTTTAAGAACTACATTGTATATATGCTGTGTGTAACGTGTGTACTACATATCTAAGTTTTATAGTTTATATCTTTTGAGTTATTTTATATATGTTAGGGCCGGTTCTTGAAGAGTATAAGTTGGACTGACGTACATAATTATGATAAACTGTAATTAAATAATTTTTTATATATTTTGCAATAATTAAATTGTAACTAAATTAAAATTCTAAAGAAAAATTGTAATTAAAATTTACAGTGAATTGTTGGATTTGAGTTCCCTTTCTATGTAGAGAAAAATAAGGATTCAAAAAGATAGAAAATTGGAGAGAAATTCATTCCCGTTATTTCTGCAGTAGTCTTACTAAAATAACGATTTCCGATTCGTTCACCGTCGAATCGAGCTGAAATTTGATAGGCTTGTTCGTAACACATATATCTAACTTTCGACCATTGAAATCTTCAAAAAAATGTCTGAGTTGAGAGATATGATCTTCGTCTTGAAGCTGCAAATTTGAGAAAATTTTCAGTTTTTTGATTCTTATTTGTAAGTAAGTTTACTTTGTAATTTGCGGTTGTTATTACTATTTTGTGAATCACTTTAAGACTCTCTTGTAACTTCAATTGATTATAGTGGAACTATTTTCTTTGGTCTGGACAACTCGTAGTTTTTACTCTCATATTGAGGGGTTTTTCACGTTAAAAATTCTGGTGTTCTTTTGTGCTTTTATTGTTCAATTGCCGTCTCATATTTGTTGTTGATCCTCAAGGTTCCTACAAGTTTGAAAAATATTATATCTGTTGCGTATGGTTCTGTTATTTTGTCTTAATTTCTCATCAGAGTGGTATCAGAGCTCTTGGTTAAGGACTATTTTTCTTACTTGAATAATGGAGTCAAATACAAAGATGAAGACAATATTGTTGAATGGTTTTAATTACCATTTATGGAAGGGCAAGATGAAAGACTTACTATTTGTGAATAAATTGTATTTACCGGTTTTTAGTTCTGCAAAGCTGGATTCTATGTCTGATGAAGAATGTGAGTTTGAACATCAATATGTATGTGGTTTTATTCGAAAATATGTAGAAGATGATATTTATAATCATATTGCTAATGAGACACATGTAAAAACTTTGTGGGAGAAGATAGAGTCTTTGTATGCCTCTAAATCAGGGAATAATAAATTTCTCTTATTGAATAACTTCATAAGTTTGAAGTATAAGGAGGGGACTTCTATTTCAGATCACTTGAGTGAATTTCAAGGGCTCCTTGATCATATGTCTGGAATGAGTATCAAATTTGATGATGAAATTTTGGAACTATTTCTATTGTTATCTTTTTCCATAGTATTGGCAGACATTTCAAGTTTCTATTACAAGTTCTGTTCTTAAAGGTGTTGTTTCTTTGGAAATGACTAAGGGTGGTATTCTTAATGAGGAGATGAGAAGGAATGCACAAGGTTCTTCATCTCAACTCGAGGTACTTTTTATTGAAAATAGGGTGAGAAGTCATAAAAAGGAACCAAAGGATGATAGAGAGAATAGAAGAATCAAGTCCAAACCACAATACAAGAATATGAAGTGTCATTATTTCCATAAAACATGACATGTACATAAGTATTGTTATCAGTGGAAAAGGGATAACAAAGGAAAGAAAGGTAAGTATAAACAAAGAGATCATGATGATCATGATGATGATCATGATGATGATCGTGTTACTACTACTACTACTACTACTACTACTACTACTACTACTACTACTACTACTACTACTTGTAATGATCTTATTATTCTACATGATCACGAGTCTATTAATCTCGTATCAGACGAGAGCGTGTGGATAGTTGACAATGGTGTTGTATTGCATGTTATACCAAGAAATGATTTCTTCACATCTTATATTTCTGGTGATTTTGGAGTGTTGAAGATGAACAATGATGGTGTATCTAAGGTAATTGATGTTGGTGATGTTTGCTTGCAAACCAACATGTGAATGCAATTGTTGCTTAGAGGTGTCAAATATGCTTCGGATGTCCGCTTTAATTTGATCTCTGTGCATATGCTTGGTGATTGTGGTTATGACAATCACTTTGGTTTTGAAAATTGGAAACTCAACAAAGGTAAGTTGGTTGTGGCTAGAGGGAGAAACTTTCTAAATTGTATTGGACAAAAGTTTTGGTTGCTAGGGACAGTGTGAATGCTATCGACATAGAAGCATCTTTGTGGCACCGAAGGCTTACTCATATTAGTGAAAAGGGGCTAAATGTTTAGCCAAAAAGTATGTTCTTTCTGGTTTAAAGAATGCATATTTGGAGAAGTATTCTCATTGCATACCTGGTAAGCAGACTAGAGTATCTTTCAAGAGACATCCTCCCTCCAGGAAGTCAAAGTTGCTTCAATTGGTATATTCTGATGTTTGTGGTCCATTAAAGGTAAAATCTTTTAGTGATGCACTTTATTTTGTTACCTTTATTGACGATTGTTCTAGGAAACTATGGGTTTATGCCTTGAAGGTAAAAGACCAAGTGTTGGAGAAGTTAAAAAAATTCCATGCTTCGATAGAGAGGCAGACATGCGATAAGCTGAAATATGTTTGTTCTGATAATGGTGATAAGTATTATGAACTATTTGATTCTTATTGCAAGCAACACGTTATTACACATGAAAAGACTCCTCCTAAAACTCCTTAATTGAATGGTTTAGCAGAGAGGATGAATCGAACACTAATTGAGAGAGTAAGCTGTATGATCTCTAAAGCTAAGTTGCCAAATCATTATTGGGGAGAGGCACTTTACACGACGGTGCATGTTATTAATCTTACTCCTACTGTTGCTTTGAACAGTGAAGTTTCAGACAAAATTTGGTTTGAAAAGAATTTCAAGTATGATCATTTGAGAGTCTTTGGTTGTAAGGCTTATGTTCATATTCCAAAGGATGAAAGATCTGATTTGGATGCAAAGTCAAAATAATGTATATTCATCGGCTATGGGCAAGATGAGTTTGGTTACAAGTTGTATAATCCTATAGGGAAGAAGCTTATCTGAAGCTGCAATGTAGTATTCATGGAAGACAAAAATATTAAAGACATTGATAAGGTAGAGAAGACTACACCCAAGAAAGACATCAGTTTGTCTAATGTTGATCCAATTTGATTACCTAATCATAATATAGATGTTATTGGTGGCGTTGATCATAATGGTGATCCATATGATTAAGTTGATGACCAACAACTCGAAGATGAGGTAAATATTCCAACTAATAATGATGATGATGATGAAGGTGAAAATGATATGAAACAGGATGAGAATCTCGGTGAAGCTCCAAAATCATCTCAAGTTCAACTTAGAAGGTTTATCAGACAGAGACAACCTTCTACAAGGTATGATTCTGATGAGTATGTGACCTTGACTAATGAGGGCGAATCTGAGTGTTTTCAAGAGGCCATGGAAAGTGATGAAAATAAAAAGTGGTTGGATGTAATGCATGACGAGATGAAATCGTTGTATGATAATCACACTTATGATTTAGTGAAGTTGCCTAAAGGCAAAAGGGTTTTGGAAAACAGGCGGATTTATAGAGTTAAACATGAGAGCAACTCTAAGTCTCCAAGATATAAAGCTAGATTAGTGGTGAAAGGTTTCTGTCAAAAAAAGGATGTTGATTTTAATGAGATTTTTTCACCTATTGTAAATATGTCATCAATCAGAACCTTGTTGAGTTTAGCTGCTACTCTTGATTTAGAGGTTGAGCAGATGGGTGTGAAAACGACTTTCCTTCATGGTGATTTGGAGGAAGAAATCTATATGAAACAACCTGGTGGTTTTCAAGTTAAAGGAAAAGAAGATCATATTTGTAGATTGAGAAAAAATCTATATGGGTTAAAGCAAGCTCCAAGGCAATAGTACAAGAAGTTTGAGTCTATTATGTATGGTCAAGAATACAAGAAGACTACTTCAGATCATTGCGTCTTTGTTAAAAAAAATTCTAATGATGACTTTATTATCACGTTGTTATATGTTGTGAAGGTGTGAGAAACACAAGAAAGGGGGGAGGGGGTTTAAATTGGGTTTCACCAAATAAAATATTTTCGTTGGTGACAAACCAAGTAAGCTTAGAACATAAACAGTAAATGAACACAAATATTTTTATCCTGGTTCGTTGTTAACTAAGCTACTCCAGTCCACCTTCACAAGGATGATTTCGCCTTCAACAAGGACTTAATCCACTATAACCAAACTGATTACAGAATAACCCATAATAAGTCTGATCAACCTTATTGGCATCCCCAATAAGTACGCCGATCCTTATTGTAAATCTACTTAAGCCACAACAAGAGTCTTCTTGAGCTTAGAACTTCACTCAGTCTCTCAAGGTATCATTCAACAACAGTTGAGTACTTTCAGTGTATTACATATTTGCTTCTTGTAAGTAGATCACATAAACTTTTCAGTACAATGAAGAACACCTAAGTGTTATACTGCAATATACGAGTAACAACTCCTTGGTTATTTACAAAACTATACACAAATGATTTCTCTATATAGTTTTCACAATGATTTGGTGTAGTTTTTCTAAGCTTGATTTGAACCGATAGATTTGTCGTTGTAGTGTAGTTTGTTACTTTTCTTCAGCTTCCAAGTCTTCCTTTTATAGCTTGTAAAAGAGATCCGTTGAAAGGGTATAAAGGTAAATCTAAAATCTAGCTATTGGTTCTCAACAGTTATAATGAGAGTAGTCATTGTCAAGTACAAAAGAACTGTCCTTGCGTAACTCTAGAAGAGTAGAGGTCACAATCACTTTATTTACCTTTTATACACTATCAGACGTTAACCATTTTGAAATTTTCTTCTTGTTCTATAGAGGCTTCAGATATTTGAATGTTGATCATTGAAGCTTGTTGTAGAAGAATCTTTCTTAAGTATTAGAACCTAAGTCTTGGAGTCTTCAGAACTTTGTCACATAAAACCTTGTCTTCAGAGTCTTTAGCACTTGGTTGTAAGAACTTCGTTTTCTTCAGATCATTAGAACTTGTTTAACAAAACCTGGTCTTCATAATATTCAGAACTTATAACACACAAAAGTAAAGCTTTAGAAGGCCTCCAAAGCTAAACCACAAAGCCACGATCAGAACTTCTTGTACTAACATTCCTAAGACACGTTGCAGAAGATCAGTTCAGAACCTTGACTTTAACGAAACATGTAACCACATGTTTTCTTCCAGAGTGTATGTTCAGAACATGATGATGTCACACGCCTTGTACCAGAGTCAGAATATTATAGCAGCAACTACACACTAAACGAAACCATTGGTGTATACAATTGTTCTCTAAGATAACATGTAAAGATATCATCAAAATCTCAAAGCCAGGTGTAGGAAACACTTCTTGTTCTTATAATATCCCCCTTTTTGATGACAACAAAACCATGTACTTTGATAGAATAATTTATACAGGGTTATCACCATAACCGACAAATTCAGAGTTAAGCTCACAGCTCCCCCTGAATTTGTTAAACCCAAAATTCTATTTAAGCTTGTTCAAAGTCTCCTCCTGAGCCCAAGACTCACAAAATAAATTTTAAGTATCAGAATATAAGAATAGAGAAGTAAAACTTCCCTACACCAACTCATCAGAGTCTAACTAGAACGCATGGTCTTCATCTTAGAACTTGGTTTCTATCAGCACCTGATGAACAATCAAAACATGATTTGAGCCTGATTGAATAATGCCACACATTATATATTAGCGCTTATGGACCATGATCCTAATATCATAACCAAAACACTATGCTTCTCAAGAATCAACTTTTGATATGATATTCTCCACTATATCAGACATTCATACAGTTCACAACTTCTAAATAGAGCATACATTGTTGAAGCACACATATCAGAGCATATATTTTGAGTGGCATCTCTGTATGAGAGCATGCATCAGAATGTTGACTTGACTTCCTTTTAGGAGAGTACAACTTCTGAGCTTTGAGTCTGAATTTCATACTTTCAGAAAGTTAACAACTTTTGAATATTATGATATCAAGCAAGATTACCTTACTTTTGGTAATTTTATAACTTATGAATTGTGTTTGGTACATCTGTTTGAATATTCATATATTCTTAAGATGTACAACATCTTAGATTTAAAATCAGAGTTGAATTTATCCATGCATCAGGATCTTCTTCTTCATCGAGTCTGGATTTCATACTTTCAGAAAGTTAATAACTTCTGAACACTATGATATCAAGCAAGATTACCTTACTTTCAGTAAGTTTATAACTTCTGAATTGTGTTTGATACATCTGTTTGAATATTCATATATTCACAAAGTTACAACTTCTTAGTTATGAGATCAAAGTTGATATCATCCATAAGGTTTTTAACCTTTGCATCAGGATCTTCTTCTTCAAACTGTCTTTGAATAAACTTAGTGAACTTGTTTAGAGTTCTTGGACTGAAACATCAAACAAACAGTTAGTAGCAACACCATTTTATATGTTTATTATATGTTATCAAAATCATCATTTTACTTTCTCTCCCTTTTTCAGAAATAAAAAAGGTGATCGGCATAAATAGATAAATGAACTTTGATTGATAACCAACAAGATTAAAAAGGTATAATTGTTTTAGAAACAAAAGAAAATAAATCTTAAGTTCTAATACAAAAAGATCTAATCTTAAGATTCTTTGTTGAACTTCATCATAAACTCCTTCAACATCTCATCCATCCGATTAAAGGAAGTTGCTTGAGCATTATTGCTCTCCTCATTTTTGTCCAGTCGTTCCTGAATATGCTAGTTGCTCTCTTGGGATTTTTCCAGAGTTTCCTTTAGCCCATTGAGGTTCAAAGGAGTTTGGATTTTTCTGAGGCTCAGTAGGGATATAGATAGTTATATATGAGGTTTTTGAGTTTTCTTGGTTGGAGGCTATTGGATGTTCATTTAATTCTATTTTAGAAGCTGTAGCTCTGGAGGGAGAAACCGTTTCTTTTGAGGTTCTAGTGGCCTTAGAAGTTTCTGAGCTATCTGAACTTTCAAGAAGCAAAACACGTTTTCTGGTTATCCTTGTTCTCTTGGGGGCTACAATGTCTTCTTTAACCTTGGATACTTCAGCCACTTTTCTCTTTTCCTTTGGAATGAGGGGTTTATTATTGATTACGGATGATCGATCAAGCAAAAAGTTTAGGAATTCTGTTACTGGAATTCTTCTCCCCTTTAAATCTGACGAACTAGACTCCTTAGGATCCAATATATTTCCTCCCTTTTTCAGACCAAGATATCTTAGGGTAGTTCCACTTATGGATGCTCTAGTGATCACATTAGGATCTGAAATATTCAGAGACTAAAAAAGATGACTTTCAACAAGAATATCTGAAATAAGTCTTCCGAAAGGAATATTCAACTTCTTTTTGGATCCTCCATCCCTTGACTCAGTGATAGTGGTTTTCATATGATTGAAGATAATTGCTGGAAGGTTAATCTTCTTGCCGGTTTGGATGGCATGCAGAAGATAATTTTAAACAGAATTGACATGATCTGGAGAGTTTGTTGGACATCGGTGAGTAAAACTTTCCAGAAAGATTATAAACCAAACCCTTAGTTTTGGAATCAAATAGTTTTCCTTTTGTTCCTCATCCCCTTCTTGATAGATAACTTCATATATAGCTGACTTGCTGCAGTCTTCTGTTGACATGCTAAATGTAGTAAATCTTGATCTATCAGAACTGTGGAGCATGACTACGTCTTCTTCTGTAATGGAAATCTTCTTCCCATGGATGCTTGAGCAAACATGTCCACTTTTTGAGACATATGCATGTATCCAGAAGTCTTTAACCAAATCCGTATAAACTGCCCCGTGAAGACGATCAAAGTAGTTTGCCAAATTCTGAAAGCTAACGACATCCTATAGATCATACTTGTTCATGGCAAGATTCTTGAAATCCACTAGAGCTTCTGCAAGAACTACCAACTTATCCACAAGGGTAGAGAGTAATACTTTGGGATGTTTCTTAGATGACAATGGACCCAAATTAGCGATTACTCGCTACGGTGCCATTTATGAGATAGATAAGGTGTGAGATAAAGGAGTTTTAGGGTTTTAGATAGATTTGGGGATGAGAATATTATGAAAAAGAGAGAGAGAGAGAGAGAGAGAGAGAGAGAGAGAGAGAGAGAGAGAGAGAGAGAGAGAGAGAGAGAGAGAGAGAGAGAGAGAGAGAGAGAGAGAGAGAGAGAGAGAGAGAGAGAGAGAGAGAGAGAGAGATAGAGAGAGAGAGAGATAGAGAGAGAGAGAGAGAGAGAGAGAGAGAGAGAGAGAGAGAGAGAGAGAGAGAGAGAGAGAGAGGTAGAGGGTAATAAAAAATGCCTTTTGAAGTAAATACAAAAGCTTTGAACCGACCGAAAGTTTGACACATGATAAATTAAAATATTTTTCATTTATTCTCAAAATCTACTTACTTCTTAATATGTTTCATCAATTATTAAGCACAATTGTAGAGAGGACGACCGTCTTAAATTGTAACTGAAGTCTTTTCAATTTTTACCAACACATTTAATTGATATAAATATTTTAGATTCTAGAGGATAAGAGCAATAAATTTCTTTCTTAAGCATTTATTAATGTGAGAGAGCATTACTAGATTAAACGAACATAAATTTCAAAGAAGGTAAAAATAAGCATTTAAACATTTACCTTGTTGTAGACATGCCATAAGCTCTTCTTCAGAATATGATGGACTTGTTTGAGCCTTTTTCAGAGGAGTTTGATCATTTAGGATTTATGCATCTTCTAACTTTTTGACCTGAGATTCTTTGAATTTTGTAAGCTATATTCATGCCAATAAATCTACTGTTTCGAAGTCTATAATCTTTCCTTATTATCTTCGAAACCTACAACTTTTCTGAGCTTAAGTTCCAGGTCTTGGAACATATGCCTCTTTCTTATTAAGAATTGCAAGTAGCCAGAGTCCAGGACCCAGGACAGGTGTATCAATTCTACTGCTGGAGATATCTGCATCATATATCATCTTATCTTTTGGTATCCATAATTTCTTGGGTCTCTTTTTGTTAGTTCTACCAGAGTTGTGAACAACTTTGACTTTAGTAGAGGAATAATCATATTTAAAAGAGATAAGACTGTTTAGTTTAGTCAGTTGATTTTCATTGATTCAGAATCAAATTTATCTTCATCTTTTCCATCTTTCTTTGACACAAAACCAACAGACACACAATGAGAGTGTAAGATGGTTGGTATGTTTTTGTTTTTAGATTTATATGTTATATGAGAATTACAACCAATATTATTAACACTATTCCTGCTTATGTCGTAGATTATAGAGGCTGACATATTTTTTCCTATGTCTTTAGCTAGCAGTCTCTAGAAATCTTTGTCATATTTCTTAATGACACCATTAATATTCTTAGATGCTTCTAGAATACTTCTCAAGCCTTTAAGGACTGAGTTTTCAACTTTTAAAAGATTTTCTTATTTTAAAGCAAGGAACTCTACCTCAAACTTACTATTTTCAACAGATATAGATTCAAGGGTCTTTTTGAGATCCTCAGATTGAATCTTGAGTGACTCATGTTTTTCCAGAGTTTCAACTAAGGAATATGTTAAATTAAAATAATTAAGATCAAAGAATACCTCTTTGTAGAGTATTTATTTTGTATCTGAATCAACTTTATCTTCTGGAGAGAATACTTCACTTGATGCTTCTGGAGGGGCACGCCAACTGTTTGATTGAATGTGGGAAGGTAGAAAGTATTGTGGGGTCAGATTGGGACTATTTAATTGAGTTTGGAAAGGTAAAAAATACTGTGGTGTGGGGGGCACACAAACTGGCTGATTGATAGGAAAAAGATTTAGTGCTTCAATTATGAGAAGTTTAAACGTATGTTAATAAGTGTTGACATGATAAATGGAAGAATGCTTAAAAGAATAAAGAAGAAGCTAATATGAATTAAAATCATGATTAAGACTCTGATGCAATATTAATAATGAATGAACTTCAAAGCTTGAGAAGGTAATCCAATGTGTCAAAATCAGTGGCAGACCCCCTCAAGAAAACAACTTTTTTTTTTCTTTGTAATTTACACTAACTACCTAATAGTTCACCAGTAATAATTATTGGTTTTATAATATCTATTATAGTACAGCAGACAAAGTGAAGTGATGAAATTACATACACTACTTGTTTTATCATTTATATTATACTATATTATATTATATTATATTATATTATTATAATATTATTATTACTATTGATAAAATCTTCTATATTAAATATCTTAAAACAATGAACCACATCTTTCATTGACTAAAAGTAGAGTGTTGCAAATCTCATATATATAATTTAGTTAGGTTTGTAGTGAAGTAGTTTGAGGTTTGGAATTTGTAACCATTTTGGTTGTTTTGATAAGTTTGTGGGAGAGCATAGAAAATATCTTATATAATATGAAACACGTGACAAGGAGTTCTATGTATGGAGTCTCACTCTAGGGGGGAAAGAAAAATGGTGGAGGAAAGTCATGTTCACTTGGAGACAGGAACACCATTGTTTCTTGCGACCGATTGCCACTTTCCACTCACAATAGTGTTTTTAAGGCTAAACCGAACGTTTAATGATAAATTGTTTTTGTCATTTTTCTTAAAGTATTATGCATATGTTTAAGTTTTTAGGTAATGTTAACATATGCTTCAAATACACAAATTAATAAATTACATGTAAAAATATTCTTTTGGAATGCCTACAATCCAGTTTTTGAAATTCTAAACATGACTTTAATCAACTCAAATTTTTTAGTTATAAGTGTCTTTAACTTGAGTTATAGGGCACAAGTCAGCAAGATCTAAGTTTTTATTATTATTATTTTTTAAATAAATTTAAGTTGTGTTAGTATTTTATATTTTAAAAATAATATATATATATATATATATATATATATATATATATATATATATATATATATATATATATATATATATATATATATATATATATATATATATATATATATATATATATATATATATATATATATATATATATATTGCTTTGCTGTCACATCATTCTTTTTGGGGTAAATTGTGTTTAAATGAACTAAATCTCAACTAAATATCATGTCTAGTTACATTTGAAACACAATTTTCACTATTGCTATCGGATAAATAATACTTTTAATATATTTTAATGTAAACTTATGGTTACATTTGAATGTGTATTGTGTACTGTTGTGTAGCAGAAAAAAATCCCAATACATAGTTTTACAACGGATAAAATGTCAATTTTGATCTCTTAACTATAGATCATAGTTCACTTTGATCCCTTATTTTTTTTTGTTAAATTGATCTCTTAATTTTCAAAACGATACAAACAAGTCTTTTTCGTCTACTCCGTTAGTCAAAATCTGTTAAAAATCTACATGACATATTTGGCCAACTATTGTGACAGAGTTAGCGTCGAAAAAATCAGCGCTAAAAATTATTTCTGAATTTTAATTATTGTTGATGTCTTTCCCCAAATTTTTCTACATTTTAACTTCAGAACTTGAAAAATAATCAATGTCAATCAACATCTGTAACCTAAAATGAAGTTTATAATGAAAATCATAATCATAGAACCTGATATCCTTCTACATGTACAACGAATTCCAACAAAATAATAAAAAACCAATACAAATATTGTATCCAACTAAATATTGTATCTTCAGAAACAAATATTAGATCTGAAATCCAACCCAAGTTTGCATTAAAAAAAATTCGGCTTAAATGCAGTTTTGACCCCCCTAGTTTAAGGTTTTTGGAGTTTTGATCCCCCTAGTTTAAAAGCCAGGTTTTTAGTCCCCAAAGTTTTCAAATTTGGGATTTTTGAAGCCCCCTCCATCTGGCTGCCCAAAAAGTGACATGGCACAGGGAGAGTAATGCCACGTATTTTATATATTTTTTTTTTTAAAAAAAAAAAAATTTTTTTTTTTCCTTTCGAACCTTAATTTTGCTCATGAGGAGAAGAAAAATTTTTTTTTTAAAAAAAATAAAAAAAATAAATAAATAAAAAAAAAAAAAAAAAAAAAATACGTGGCATTACTCTCCCTGTGCCATGTCACTTTTTGGGCAGCCAGATGGAGGGGGCTTCAAAAATCCCAAATTTGAAAACTTTGGGGACTAGAAACCTGGCTTTTAAACTAGGGGGATCGAAACTCCAAAAACCTTAAACTAGGGGGGTCAAAACTGCATTTAAGCCAAAAAATTCAAACTAAGTACATGCTAAAACAAAATGTATCGGTATAAATCCACTTAATTCTTTAAGAACTCTCTGAGATTCTCAGCTTTTCTTTTGCTGGAACATATTCAACATCTTCTGCTTCTCATTTCGGTCACCATCACCACTTCTCTGAAACATATTCAACATCCTCTACAGTTTATTACTTTTTTTCTAACTCGTCAGTATTTATATCCCCAAATTCCTCCATCGTCTTCTGGTGAACTTTTCGTCAATTTCATCATCGACAGAATCAAACTTCAAAACCCTCCTAGCACCCAAATCGTCTTCCTTAACAACGCAAGTGACATTGTTACCAGCTAAAGTATAGATTTCATCAATTAATTCTCCGTTTGATTCCTCGAATCTTGAATTGTTTTTGAATTCGGGTAATTTGATAGGAGGAGATGAAGGTGGAGAGTTTTCAGAAACCCTAGGAGGAGATGAAGGTTAAGGGCTTTTGGAAACCCTAAATTTCTTTTTCAAACTCTTGAGTTTTTGTTCGATGATTGGAGAAGAAGGCAAGGGTTCAATGAGTTTTCGTTTGATTTTGAGATCTAAATGAATTTTTGTTTGATTTTGAGATCTGAATGAGTTTTCGTTTGATTTTGAGATCTGAATGAATTTTCGTTCGATGAGTTTTCGTTTGATTTTGAGATCTGAATGAATTTTCGTTCGATGAGTTTTCGTTTGATTTTGAGATCTGAATGAAACACTTTTTGGAGTTGGAAGAAAATGGCTCTAACCTTGTCGAATAAAAACAGAATGTGCCGTGATTTTCTAATATAATGTAAATAAATGGTTTTGAACCTCGTTGCCCTATTGAAGAGATAACTAATAAGAATGAAAAAGCAGAGGTTAAAGAAGCAAATTGATAACTTGAAGAAGAAAAAATCCAGAAATAATTTTTAGCGTCGATTTTTTCGACGCTAACTCCGTCACAATAGTTGATCAAATGTGTCACATAAATTTTTAACAGACTTTGACTAACGGAATAGATGAAAGAGACTTATTTGCATCGTTTTGAAAATTAAGAGATTAATTTGACACGAAAAAAAGATAAGGGACCAAAGTGAACATGACCTATAATTAAGGGATCAAAATAAATATTTTGCCTTTTCCAATACATATTTTTTTCTCTCTTTTACGTTTTCTCTTATTTTTCCTACCACTTTTCTTTTTTTCTTCTTTCTCTTTTTCTTTTCTATTTGCTTGCTCCATCTAACATTATTCTTTGTTCTTTTCTTCTTTATAATCCCTCATTCATTTTTATCTCGTCACTTTATCTTCATCAATGTTTTACACCTTTGTGATTCAATTTTCTTTTTCCTTTTTGTTTTTTTAGGTTGCAAATCTATACAAAGCTAAACAATGGCTTTAAGAGTAAGTTTTAACGTTTTTTTGTCTTTTCAGGTTGCTGATCTATATGAATGCAAAAATTGGCTTAAAGAAAACAATATTAAAAATGTAAGTTTTAGTATGAAAGTTTTCTCCTTTTCATTTCATATTATCTGTTTTAATTTTTTTTATTTGTTAAAATTGTAGATTTATCTAAACAAGGTACTAAAATAATATCTATCATATTTGTGAAAATATAAATTATGGTTAATAATTTTATATCAGATATGTTATTTTTATGTGTTATTTTTTGGATCTACTATTTTTAATATATGTTATTTTCAATAGAGAGAATTGATGAATGTTTAAGAGACAGAGAGATTTATGCTTGTGATGAGGATTGATCTGGTTATTTTAATTAGTATAATGGTTGATAGTGTTTTAAAAATAAATTTAAAAGAATTTTTAACTAAATAATGTTAATATTATATATATATATATATATATATATATATATATATATATATATATATATATATATATATATATATATATATATATATATATATATATATATATATATATATATATATATATATATAACTTCCTCTCAATCGTAGTTGTGAGTTTGAACTGTAATTGTCCCTATCAAATTCAGCGTTAATCACCACTGAATTAACTAATGATTTGTTACAACAGTTTTTACTCACATAAAATTATTTTTTAATCAACTTTAACATACTCCTCATTAAAATATTATTGTATTCTGTTAAAATATTTCACACTGTTCATAATCTTTTAAAAAAACTACACTTTCTTCTCCCAACATTAAATATTATAAAATAATAAATATAATAAAGTATTAAAATAATTACAATCAACTATATTAAATAATTGTTTTTAGTTTAAATTTATAATTTAATAATATTAATTAATGGCTATTATCTTTGTTTATTTATATTTTCATTTTTAAATAAAAAAAATAACAATTTAAATTGATCAATTTTTAATGGGAAAAAATTATAAAATGAATATAAACTTTTGTTTAAAATTATGAATTTATTTTTAATATCTCTAATTTTACTATTAAGGAAAATAAAAGATTAATTTTAATATCTGTTATTATTTTTAATTTTTGGTTGATCAAACATAATTTTAAATATAAATTATTTACTTCATATATAATTTGATTTGCTTTATTTGGTTTATAAAATCAAATCAACAAGTGACATTCTATGAATTGGCACAAAGTATTCAATTAGTCATGAATGTAATTAATACACACTACGCCAAAACTACTTTAAGGTAGTGCATCTTAGATAGCGCTTCTGTACCAAAGCGTTGTTATATATCTCGATAAAAGTTTAAAATTTAAAATTATATACATTAAACAGCGCTTTAGAAAAAAGCGCTGCCTAAAGTTAAGAAAGAGTGCTCTGCTTAAGTCACACTTTAGACAACGTTTTCTGAAAGTGCTGCCTAAGATCAATTAAAATTGAAATAAAAAAATAAATTATAGAAAGCGCTGCCTAAATTCAAAGTGTTGTTATAGGTATAACATTAAAAAACGCTGTCATAGGTCTAAAGCGTTGCTAAAGCCACATTTTAGGCAGCACTTTCTGAAAGCGCTGCCTAAGGTCAATTAAAATTGAAATTAAAAAAATAAATTCTAGAAAGCGCTGCCTAAATTCAAAGCGTTGTTATAGGCCCAACTATAAAAAGTGATGTCATAGGCCCAAAGCGCTGCTAAAGCCATACTTTACGCAGTGCTTTCTACTACAAAATTTGTTTTAGGCAGTACACTATAAACAATGTTTTTTCCCAAAGCGCTGCTATATCTTAAATTTTTTTTTGTTGAGAAAAAGTGCTGCTAAAGGCTTACTTTAGAAAGCGCTTCTAAGAAGCGCTGCTTAAGATGTGTTTAGAAAGTGCTTCATATAAGCGCTGCTATAGGCCATACATCAGAAAGCGCTTTTTTTAATTAAAAGCGCTGCTAAAGGAAATACATCAGAAAACGCTTCAAGAAGCGCTGCCTAAGATCATTAATTTTTAATTTCTAAATTAAAAATACGTAAAAACCCTAAAACTCAGATTTTTACCCATATTCTCTCAAAACATCTTTCTTTGCACAACCTCTCAGCGCTTTCTCTCGAATCTCTGTGTTACTTCCCTTAAACCTTTGCATTACCGGAATCTCTTCGATCAGCTTCAGACTGCCCAACCTTCTCCTCCTCTCCAGCTCTTCAATGACACATTTTCCTTCGTCGTGGTCCGCTCTCCCCTGTTCAACAACAACCGTTTTCTCACAAATCGCTATCCCCACAAATTCCTCTCCACAAGCAACAATCGTAAGTCATCTGGAACAACTCCCTTCGTTTCAATTCGACAACAAATCGCATCTTCAACTGTTCTGATCATTTTTACATTTTGGTAAGTTTCTATTTCTTTTGATTTCGACATTTGGTAGATTGATATTGTTGCTGCTGAATGAATGAAAAATGTGTAGTTATATGTAGTCTTTAGGCTTGGATTAGTTTTGGTTAGGAGTGAGGTGTGGAATTTGTTAGAGACAGGTATGGAGAGAGGTAAGGAATTATGCGTAGAGTTTGATTTCTTTTAGAGAGTGTGAGCAAAGTCTTGTGTAAACTGTGTGATCTTTTGTGAACTTTGCAATTTTTTCCTCTTTTTGAAATTTGGATATGTTTTGTGTTGCAAATCGTGGCAATGTGTTTTGAATTGAATTGGGTCCCTTGGATTGAATATGTGAATGATTCAGATTGCAAGTTTTGGAATTTTGTTTTTGAATTGAAATGATTTTTTCTCTTCTATTTTGTGGATTTATTTTGCAGCATGAATCACTTGTGTATTATTGCAATGATGTGAACATGTGATGGTTGTTTGGCATGTTATGTTAAACCGAAGTTTTAAAATCGTTATGTTGATGGATATATCCCATGAAGGTTCCTAAGCAATTGACTAAAACATATCATGACTATGATGAACTTTTAAAATCTATATCGCTTAAATTTCTTGTATTTAGAAAAATTAGATAAAATGGTTTAATATGGAAACAAGGTTTTCTTTACCATATGAGAACACGGTTATTCCTTATTAGTAGTAGGTAGTTAAGACTTGAGTATTAATATTGACAGTAATGAGAATGAGTATTATGGAAATTTGAAATAGTAAAAGAATATAATTAAGGAGGAAATGAGATCTCTCAAATATTTTTCTTGATGTAAGAAGTAACTCCTATAAAAGAATATGGAGACTAACTCTCAATTCGGGAAAGACCATAATAAATTTTAAAAATTCTCCTTTAACAAATTTAGCACTACGATATGTTTAGAGTTGGATTTAAATCCAGGACTTTTGATTAATTTGGAAGAGATTTTTATCATCTCTACCCAGTGCTTCTCAATTAAAAAATATGTTTGATAATTTTTAACAACTATTTTTTAATTTTCAAAAATAAAATTTTATTTAAATATGATTTTACAAAATTTTGGTTGTAACATTGGTTGCTTTCCCGTTTTATGTGTAGTTGCTGCCCGATTTCATCGCCGCTGCTGCATCTCTGATTTCTCTTGTGAAGAGTGAAATTCTGATCATTCCAAGAATCTTACACTGTGTGGTTCCATAAGTTGCTGACTTCTCTACAGGTAATTAGTTGTTCTTTTGTTATAGCTGCGTGATTAATTATAGTGTTTTTGTTTAGCTTGCTTAGTAGTAAAACCATGGATAAAAAATAGATGACTTCCAATCAATTGTCAAAAGAGTATGAGAATAGGGTATTAGAATTTATTAAGTTTGCTGTTGAACATGCCGAAAACCCCAGTCAAATGAAATGTCCTTGCTTAGGTTGTTATTATGGGGGTCGGGTTGACGCAGTTAGGTTGGAATCACATTTACTGAGGAATGGAATTGATCGAAGTTATACATGTTGGATATTTCATGATGAGAAAAGTAACAGGAATGTTGAACTGGGGAATAGTACGACATATGCTTCAGACGACAATGGCACAAATATATACGATTGTGATCGTGTCGAAGAGATTGCAGAAGCACTTGAAAAAGATCTTCAGGATTGTTCTAAAATATTTGAGAGGTTGGTAAGCGATATAGAGAAATAATTGTATAAAGGTTGCACTAAATTCACAAGATTGTCTGTGGTATTAAAGTTGTACAACTTAAAGGCGTGCAATGGATGGTCGGATAAAAGTTTCAGAGTTATTAGTCCTTATGAAATATATGCTTCCGAAGGATAATGTTCTTCCTAATTGAACCTATGAGCCCAAAAATAATGTTGTGCTCTATTGGCCTGAGCTATGATAAGATACATGATTATCCAAATGATTTCATTTTGTTTCGAAACAAATATGCTTCGTTAAATGAGTGTCCTAAATGCGATTTATCTCGATATAAGAAAAAATTGTCTCCAACAAAAGTCTTATGGTATTTTCCTATAATTCTGAGATTTAGACACATGTTTCATAGTGAAACATATGCAAGACTCTTGACTTGGCATGCATATGAAATAATTATTGATGGAAAGTTTCGACATCCGGCAGATTCACTATAGTGGTCGAAATTGATAATGATTATCCTGATTTTGGAGGAGAAGCAAGAAACCTTCGCTTGACATTATCTACTGATGGAATGAACCCGCGTGGTCTTCAAAGTATCTCACATACCATATGGCTTGTTATTATTATGATTTATAACCTACCTCTATGGCTATGTATGAAGCGCAAGTACATGATGTTATCTATGTTAATTTCTAGGCCTAAACAACTACGGAATGACATAGACATATACTTGACACCTTTAATCGAAGATTTAAAGATATTGTGGGAGAACAGTGTGGAGGTTTATGATGGATATAGGAAAGAAAGTTTCAATCTGAGGGCGATGTTATTTGGCACAATTAATGATTTTCCGGCATATGGAAATATATCAATGTATATCATTAAAGGTAAAAAAGCGTGTCCTATTTGTGAAGAAAACACAAATTGGAAACAATTGGAATTTTGTTAAAAGAATGTATTTCTTGGTCATCATAGATTATTAAATTCTAATCATCACTACCGTGGGTGGAGAAAGGAATTCAATGGAAATCCAGAACATGGTAGAGCTCCACCTACATTGACAGGTGACCAAATTTTTGAAAAGGTGAAAGATATGAGTACTCAGTTTGGCAAGCCTTTTGCACATATGCTTGTCAAAGGTGGGTGGAAGAAGAGGTCAATTTTTTTGAATTTCCATATTAGAAGTTGTTGTATGTAAGATATTTTCTTGATGTTATGCATATTGAAAAAAATATATTTGAAAGTGTTATTGGTACGTTAGTCAATATACAAGGAAAGTCTAAGGATGACCTTAAAGCAAGAAAGGACTTGATACAGATGGGAATAAGAACTAAATTAGGACCCATTAAGAAAGGAACACGAACATATCTACCGCTTGCTGCTTATACTTTATCTAGAAAGGAGAAAACATATTGTGTAAGTTTCTAAGTGAAGTTAAATGATGCAAGACTTGAAACTTGACATAAGCATTTTTTAGGACATATGATGAAACATGAAAGTGATTTGAGACCCTTGCAAACCAATTTTATTTGAGAAGAACCAAACCCTAGTTGAAGACCCTCGCTTAGGAGGTGGTTTTGACTAGTCAACTCTTGAGTAGTTTTGAGCAAATGGAGATCTCATGAGAGTGTCTTGAAGAAAATGGGAGGGAAAATTTTGGGGTAAAACAATTTGAATTTTCTCAGTTTAATCCATGTTGAGTGGGACAGGCTACTAATGTTGAATTTTCTCAAAAAGTGTGAATGGGAACATTCTCAATTTCTTTGCTTCTTCAGAGTGCCCCTCAATCTTCAAAGTAGTACTCGTGGTGAGGAATCTCTGCAAATGCTTGTTGGAATCTTCATTGATCTTTCTGGTGAAAGATCTGTTCTCAAGCTACCAGATTGTTGAGGAGTGCAATTGAAAATTTGTGACAGTTACTGGTTGATTCACAATAGTCAACCGACCTGCTGGAGCATTCGCTCCTCCATAGTTCTCAAGAAGTCTCTCTGGTGGTGGTGGATTTTCACCCATAGTTTCGGGTTCTGATTCTGAACCTGAGTCTGTATGAACTGAATTCTATTTGTTGGGGACAAGTCTAGCTAGCCGAACTTGTCTTTTCTTTACGTGAAAGGTTTTTTCTATTTCTGCGTCAAAAGAAAATTTTGCTGATGGATTTCCTCGCATGTAAGGGTTATACACAAATTAGTAATACCGAAAAATTTTAAAATACAAAAAATAAAATTTC
The DNA here is from genome assembly GCA_948472305.1 of Vicia faba. Taxonomy (NCBI): domain Eukaryota; kingdom Viridiplantae; phylum Streptophyta; class Magnoliopsida; order Fabales; family Fabaceae; genus Vicia; species Vicia faba. The sequence continues at coordinate 1,511,790,580 of OX451736.1, read as the reverse complement.
AGTTGCAGGGCAACAAAATTTTAATTGAACTACAATTGAACTTAATAAATTGGAAGTCCCCGACAATGACGCTAAAAACTTGATCGTCAAAATATCAAGTGTACTATTTTGCCTCTTGTAGTAATAACAAGGAAATTCCCTGAATGTAGATCTCAAGGAATGCGTGCATGTATCGAGTTCAATTCGTGGTTCAATTAAGCAAAACTGTACTATGGTTTGGCTGGAAATTTTATCTTAACAATAACGAAACTAAGAAGAATGTAAAATATGTCTTTTTCACGATTATGAGAAACATGCTAGGGTAAAGTGTGTGATTTTCCATGTAATAACTGTGACTCTTGATTTCTTCAACAAGTTCATAACCTTCAATTACCAGCCCTTTAGATTATTTTCCCCTAAGTCCTTTGTGAGAAAACTTTTGAACCTTCATCCTATATCGTAAGTCCTTAGAGATTTCTGATAGAGTCAAGCCTTTATTTTAACAAGAGTTATATGGTAACTATAGGGTATCCCTAGTCCTATATGATATCTACTATAGCCTAATCGTACAAAAACCTTAATAATGGAGGTTCAGCTCTAATTGTTAATCGTGAATCAATCCCTATTTGTCTGATAGGAAAAGCATAAGAACATTGAACGGTTAAATTGAAAAGAAACTATTATATTAAAATCAAGAATTCAACATCATTACAATTGCAAATCAGGGGCACCCCTAACATTTAGGGATTTAGCTACTCATGATATTGTTCAAAAGAATTTCAGATTCAATAGAAATAGACATTACAATTTATGGTGAACTATGATTTTCAATGGCTTTCCCTCATCAAAAGTCTTCCATCCTCCAACAATTGCGTAAGCTCTAATCCCAATCTTCTGAATTCCTCATGTGCCAAAAAAACTCCCTTCTCTCTTCTTAGAAACAAACCTAAGTAGTATCAGGTCATCACCCAACAGTGCAAAAAGTCTAAAGTACCCTTAATGATCCAATACCACATCAAACTTTAAAACTCAGAATTATTATCGAGCCTTCCAACACAAGCCGTGTTAGGTGACACGGGAAACCGTGTTGTCCCTCTTCCTTTTTCATTTAAGTTACCAAGTATCAGGCCTACTGACACGGGCTATGTCAGGTGACACGGGCACCCGTGTCACACCCCTGACTTCTCCTATTTCTAGCTTCATCCTGGCTAACATCCTGACACGGCCCATGTCAGGTGACACAGGTGGCCGTGTCAGGCCTACTGTAAGTGGATATTTTCATTTCTTCTGAAACTCCGAGATTTTCACCTATTTGTCCTGATTTAATATTTTGAACCTGAAAACAAAAAACTGCACAACGAACGCATAAAACATAGAAGAATGAAATAAAACACTTGACAAAATGAAGAAACAATAACTAAAATCAATTATAAAAAAGATGGAAAAACCATTGAGCAACTCTCAAATATACCAAAGATCTTAGAGGATAAACCCTAGGTTTTTTCGGATGAAACTCCCCACAATTCTATACCCAATATTCTCGATTACACAAAAACCTAATTGGATGTTATCAAACCTCACTTAGATGGCACCCTGACAAAAGATGATTATGTGTGATTTATCAGTGTGTATGCATATGTTGAAGGTTGAAGGTGAAGAGCAATGATGGTAAGTGTTTATAGTTTTATCTAGTTGGAATGATGTATTTATAGTAGTGGAAGTTTGTATGGAAAAAGGTAATTTTCAGAATTAAAAGGAATTGAAAATTTGACCCAATCAAATAGTATGTCCCTGCCTGAAACATGTATGTGCTAACACATTAGTAAAAAATTAACAGTATATGCCGGCCTGAAAAGGAAGATGTATTGGCCTATGCAAGTTAATAACTATAGGATTCAATATTGTAGTAGATGTGTCGACCTGAAAATCATATGTGCCAGCACATAAAATTGGAAGTTACAGTATGTGTCGGCCTGAAATTCGTATGTGTCGGAACATGCAAGCGATTTTTATGTAGAAAATTGATTTTCAAGGTTTCGGTCAATTTGAAAGTGATTTTTTTAATGATTCTTAAGACCTCTAATGCAAGGGAGTGCCACATGACATGTAGCTACCGTCCAATATACAGAAATGATAAGTTTTCCTAGTTTTAACATCATCAAAACATATAATAGTGAAGTTGCACTCATGAGATGACCCAATCTACGGTGCCTTGAATCTAAAGGGGTGAGGGAACCAGTATTGGGTAAACTATCTGAATTACAAGCATTAATATGTGTTGCATTGTAAGAGGAATTGTGAATAAGTTCTTTGTGAAGGATGTAGAGGTTTCTATGATGAACCACTTGCCCAATCCTCCTCTTGGTAGACACATCCTGTATAGAATAGGAGTTATGTGAGAAGGACAAGGTGAAATGAGAATTATTGCAAAGTTTAGATATGGAGATAAGGCTAAAGGTAAATTTAGGGATGCAATTTTTTTGTGAAGTTGAATAGATTGGGAAAGAATGACCGTGCCTGAAAAATTAGTAGTAATGTAATTCTCATTGGGAAGACAAATATGAAAAAGATAAATGATATAAATGATAGTAAAGCATATTATGTGGGGGCATAAATGGTCAGATGTTTAACACCCTAAACCCCGCACATAGAACATCACATAATTTAATTATAAAAATAACTGCATTGAATTTCACACACATCAAGAAAAATCACATCGTGCTCCGTAACATGGGTTTTTAATATAATAGTTTCAAAGACAATCTATTATAATTGGAATGTTTACACGACATTGTTCACAGTGATTTCTGGTAAACAACCGCTAGTCTTCCAAACTATCGAATAAACTTAATTACTGTTATTCAATTTCTCTGGTAACTTTTAGGATCGACTAGATTGATCCTATGGGACATAGTTGTTTGGATAAATCTAATTGTAAAACTGGTATTCATATTTAGGACTTCTAATTAAAGTGTTTCAAAGACATCCAATCCACTTCGATTACTACACTAAATGATTCGAAGGATAATTTCTATATGATATAAGGAATGTTCATTAGAAAAGTAAAAAGACTTAAGATTGGGTAAATGGCAGGATTAAGTGAGTGAATGTAAAAGTTGCTGAATGTTTAAAGGATTCGGACATAAGAAAAGCGTTTAAATGCAGAAAGAAATAAATGACTCTGAATGTAAAAGCTTTAATGTAAAGGCATGAACGTAAAAATGTTTGAAGCACAAATGAAATGGAAATGAAAGGCAAAACTGGAAAATATAAAGAGTTTTCATTGAATTGTAAATGTTGGTGTTATCATACGTACATCTTTCGAGCATTCGTTTCCCTATCCATGCGGTATTTTGAATGTTTACTGAATTTGTACAATAGATATGACACACGAAATCCTAAGACTAAGACCTCTATTTATACTATTTCGACCATAACGGTCTTGCTATCAGAATCTGCCACGTTCGAAGCATGCAGAGCATTACTTCCCTCTAGCCTCCACGCGTCCTCGAACGCTCCAACGCTTATGTATTTGAATTTCAAATATCCCGCTCACGTTTGAATTTCAAACGCCTTGGAACCTTCGTTTCGAATTTGTTTCAAAGGTTATTTTCGAAAACAACCTTCCCAAATATAATCTCATCATTATTTCGAAAATTCTTTAGACTTACACTCCACAACTATCATTCGAAACCTTGAGATTTAATATTTCCATTTGAAAAAACAGTCTCTTCCATTCCAAACCATAAAACTTGCTTTATTCAAACAAAGCCCAATCATTTTATTTCGAATCACAATATCAAAATCTTCAGCCAATAAAA